>LBNU01031536.1:211642-238706 GCA_014162995.1 Artemisia annua | reverse complement strand
TAATAATAATAATAATAATAATAATAATAATAATAATAATAATAATAATAATAATAATAATAATAATAATAATAATAATAATAATAATAATAATAATAATAATAATAATAATAATAATCGCTGAGGCTTTCCTTGGTTCAACCATAAAGAAGGCTGTCGTTACAATCCTCACAGCGTCAAGAATGCTCTTGAGAACTACGCCTACAACATGAGGAACACCGTGAAGGATGAGAAGATCGGTGAGAAGTTGACCCTGGTGACAAGAAAAAGATCAAGGATGCTATTGATGAGGCCATTGCATGGTTAGACAGCAACCAGCTTGCTGAGGGTGATGAGTTTAAAGACAAGATGAAGGAGCTAGAGAATATGTGCAACCTGATCATTGCTAAGATGTACAAGGGAGGAGCTGGTGATGCTGCAGGAGGGATGGATGAGGAACCCGCACCATCAGGTGGCGGTGTTGGTCCCAAGATCGAAGAGGTCGACTAAGTGTGTGGTCGAACATCTCGGGACTTGGTCAACAGAGACCACTGATGCAACGTGGCACGTTGGTGCTTGATCAACAGAGACCACTGGTTGATCGCCGACTTCTTATATTTGAGTTGGTTGTCAAACATCTCGGGACTTGTATCGGCTTAAACTCCTGAAAAAAGCATCTTCTAATCAGATGACGGAATCGATCACTCTCAATCCCGATTACCCTCAATCCCAGTATGCTTGTATATACCCATACCAGCCTGCAAATCACAAAAGATGTATATTTTTAGCAACCCATGAACTCACATATTGACTATGTAGTCAATTTCGGTGGTATACCAGTGGTATTTTGGTTTTCGGTCCTCCCCTGGTATTTCAAGTTCGGGAGAAAAAATAGGGAGATAAATTAGGGAGGCGAACATATTTAGTTTTAAATCCTTTCATAGGATCTGTAAATTAAAATGAAACACAATCAGATGTGTAACCATCTTAATCGATCTAAGAGAATTCCGGATCTTGGAGAAACAAAAACACGCCACCAAATCAGACAAACCACAAGAACAAGAAATTTCAACTGCTTATCCATGACATAACAAAACACAAAAGCAAACGTTCAAAGGAATGACTAACTAACCCAATATTATAAATGTAGTCTAGGCCACTTTTGCGGCTGGCCATTCCTTTTGAATGATATTATTGAAATGAAAACTTTTGAGGAAGGATTCCGCGGTACTTGGTTCAGAAGCAAGGTAGTATTACTACTGCATATGTACTAATAGGCTACACCTTTTTTCATTGTCTCGACTAAAAAAATATGATATACATTCATTACATCATAATATTCAATAATATCATTCAAAAGGAAAGTCACCATCATAATAAGCAACAATTTTCCCACAAACTTCAAGATTTGTAAGGCTCGCACTAAATGTTACCTCGAGAGTAGCATCTACTGCCTCTCTTAATAGGATGTAATATATCCGTACATGCCCACCATCACCTTTAATAGTAGAATAACCGCAACTACTATCTAATATATATATAGTAGCTCATTCTTGTAAAATATAACAAAATGAAACAGGTAGCTAACGCGTACCTCAACACTGATGTGAAAAGTGCAGTGATCACTGTTCCTGCTTATTTTGATGATTTACAACGTCAAGCAACAAAGGATGCAGCGCATGCTGTTGGCCTCAATGTTCTGCGGTTGCTGAATGAACCTACTGCAGCTGCCTTTGCATATCAGCTCGACAAGAAGGCTAACTTAGGCGGGATTAAGAATCTGCTTATCTTTGACTTAGGTGGTGGTATATGTGGTTTTGAGATAACCTGTTTATTAAATCATATGTGTTTTTAGCAACAATCCTGTTACTAAAATTCTCATTTCCTTGTCTACTTCCATGAAAATGACTAGGAAGTTACATATCTAACTTGGTTCAAAAAGAAAAGTTACACATGTAATCAAAATTTGAATATTTGGTTACAGGAAGTCAAGAACTGTATCAATCCTATATACATAAAGTCAAAGATAGTCATCATTACATCACAGCGAATTGAAATATAAATGTCATAATGACATGATAAGTCCAAGTTGCAATGCATGTTTTCAATCAAATGTCAATAGTGTAAATAGACATAAACCCTTAGTCATAATGATATTTTGGTGGAGATACGAAGTTACTGTTGGAAATGAAAGGAAGAGAAGAAAAGTACCATTCACCGTAAGATAATAAAAGTTTAGTGACAAAAGTCTAATGACAAAAAAATCACTAAATCTACGGAACAAACATTTACCTACGACCTATATATAGCCTACACAAAATAAGCAAGGAACAATCAGATTTGTGCAACGCATGGGTTCGTCATGCCTCATCTTGGAAAAAATCTCTTGTCGTTTAATGAGTTTGATGACTAATTTGACATGAAAATGTGTAAAGTGACTAACGTTACAGTATGACATCTTACTTATGTTTTGGTTCCACACTTGTAATTGTACAGTTTTTCATGCTAAGATATTGATTGACTAAATAAACTCTAACAATGTTATATTATTATGTGACAGAAAAAATTCAGCACAGATATTGTTTAGAAAGTACATAATCCAACAAAAGAACATGACAAAAATCAAAATGTTAATTTCAGAACCAAAGTTTCTCTACCTTGATATTCTTACCGCTTACTTTGATCCACCAGTGACTTGTTTCATAACCATTGCGGAATGCTCAGGGCTTAAAACATGATTTTGATATGCCATGAGTCCATTAGAAGCCACATTGCACGATCTACAAGTCACTAATTCACCATAATCTTCTTCCGTCACCTTCAGCCTCTTTGTATCGAAGTACTTCTTCTAAGATAAAAGAGGTACTTTTTTTTACACCTTTTATATTTTAAAAGAGGTAGTTATGCTACACCTTCTAAAATAAAAGGTGTAACAAAGATACACCTTCTTTTTTAGAAGGTGTATTATAAGTACACCTTTTATGTTAGAAGAAGTACTTCTAATAGGTCGGGACCCGGCCCAAATGACCTGAGTTCTAAACAAGGTCAGGTTCAAATATATATTTTCTAATGTTGACCCGAACTGAACCGACCAGAATTGACCCGAATCCGATCAAGTTGACCCCAATAACACCCCTACTTTTAGGCCTTGCAACACTGCTAAGGTTGTTCTATTTTTGGTTCAGAAAAACACCAAATTAAGAACCCGTATAGCTGTAATTTCACACTTGAGCTTTTCCCTTCGAAGAGTTGATCTTTCATTTCAAAAGTTCTATCTCCCCAATGGAGAAATGATGCTAGCCCTTTTTCCTTTGATGAAAGAGATGGAAATGGATAAAGTGGATTCTCCCTAATGGTGAAATGAGACTGATTTCTAAATTTCACTTCTTTCTGTGATTGAACTGATGGCAACTAGCGAGCAATCTGACTCAATAGGGGCTTTCCATATTAAAAGCCTTCCTTCTTGCTTGCTTGCGATAAAGGGCAAACTTACAATGTGAAGCAAACTTACAGCCTTTAGGGTACGAGCGAGTTTGCTAAGATAGAACCAAAGACTTTTATAGCAGCTCATAAGGTTCCATCAATAGAGAGAGAAAGAGAGAATAAATCGAAGGACCGAATACGCCTTTTATAAGCTGTTTTGCCTTTCAACATAATTGAATTCTATCAATCATTAGTTGGTACATCTGTTTTCCCTTCACCCCATTTATCCGAGGTTCAGATGACCCTTCACCTCAATTATCTGAAGCTCTTGTGGGTCCCTAAGGAGGGTACTCACTCCATTTAGCGGTTTCTGTTGTTATGTCAGTTGAGTCATCCTTACAATCAGCAGCTCCTGAGGGTGTTTGGATAGTAGAATCGCCCATATTATCAGATGCTGCTGGGCCTACACCCCTATCATCATCACCTCCTAGGGATGGGGGTATAAGGTTGCCATTCTGATTAGCATTCCAATCAAAAGATCCTGCATCCCAATCATTATTACCAATGAAACTGGTTGGATCACCGCCATTCCAATTACCTTGCCAATTGGAGCTGTTGTATTGCTCTGTTTCAGGTTCGACAAAAGTCTTTAGCACTGTTAACGATACTAGGGCATGGATCAAACGTAAAGTCAAGTTTACCCCGCAAGACCTCTTCAAATATCTCATTCTCAGATTCTGTGACGACATTAGATTAAAATTTTTAATGAACCAAAGAAAAAAAGAGATTAATATTCGAGTTATTATAACTTTTTAAACTTACCTCCCCAAAAAGGAGGCACCCCACAAAGTAGAATGTATAGGATCACACCCGCACTCCATATATCGGCTTCTGGACCATAGTTTTTTAACAAAACTTCAGGCGCAACATAGTAAGGACTTCCAAACACATCTTCAAATTTTTCCCCTGAAATTTAGGCTAAAATGTATCAACTTAAATGTTAATAATGAACTAGTAATACTTTCACATATAAACAAGTGTTTCATGCATTGCAGGCTAAATATGAGCAATAACTTTACGACAAAAGGTGTGTTTGGATGTGTATTTAGAAAATGAATACGTCATATTGGATAATCAGAATCCCATAACAATAGTGTTACCAGTAGTACGACCACTAGCATACAGGGAAAGAACGGCTTGGATGGCAACATACATAGCGGGGGCATTGAACGTCTCGAACATTATTTGGGTCATCTTTTCACGATTGGCCTTAGGATTCAATGGTGCTTCAGTTAGGAGAACTGGATGCTCTTCTGGAGCAACACGGAGCTCATTGTAGAAGGTGTGATGCCATATTTTTTCCATGTCGTCCCAATTGTTGACAATACCATGCTCAATTGGGTATTTTAAAGTCAATATACCTCTCTTGGACTGAGCCTCGTCTCCAACATAAGCATCTTTTTGGCCCATTCCAACCATCACCCTGGTGTGACGTGGTCGGCCTACAATACTAGGGAACACAGCCCTTGGAGCATCATCTCCAGCAAAACCAGCCTGTTACAATAAATAATACTTGGTTAGACTACCATTAAAAAGCTTCCAACTCTAACTGTGCATAATGTAGGTGACCGTGTATCTGAGCGCATGTGGAAAGAGAGATGCTAAAATGATTACCTTAACCATTCCAGTTCCATTATAGCATAAAATTTTACAATCAAAGGTATTGAGGCTGCTAAAACGTTTGGTGGCCTTAACAAATGTGAATTGATCATCAAGATAACCCGAAAACTATAGTTACAGATTCTAGCCCATTTACGGGAATAGGAAATAAGCAGCACCGGAAGTTATTCTACGAGAAAAAACATAACTAGTTCATATATATAAGCACAGATGGCTAACCTTGTGAACCTTATCTTCGGTCAGAGTCCGGGCTAAACCCCCAACAAAAACCTCCACACCTTTGCTTCCATTCTCTGTTAAACCATAACAAAAGAAGAAGAAAACATAAATTACACCTTATACACATTTACCTCCTAAAGGAACATCAGTTGTTAAAAAAAAGTAATCTTGAAGTCAAAACTATAAGAAAATTACAATTGAAAGAATAAAAACTTACGAACATCAGCTGAGGTGTGGGACGTCGGCTAGGTCTCGGGTGAGGTCGCGGCGGTCTCGCCTGAAAACCCTTAAACACAAACATAAAACTTAGCAAGAATCAAAATAAATAACAAAAATCAATATAGATAACAAACTACCTAAAGAAAGAAGAACAAAAGATTACCTAAAGAGAGGAAGAAAGGAGGAGAGCCGGCGGTGGTGGAGGAGGAGAGCCGACGGTGTACTGAGGAGAGTGTGTTGGTGGTGGCGCGTGTGTGGGCGGCGGTGGTGATGATAGCAGATCTGTGGGAGGAGAGTGTGTGTTAACTTTTTTTTATTTCTAAGTGTTGGAGGAGATAGAAGAGACCATATCTGCTTTTTGCTATAAAATTTTGGGAGGGAGAACTTAAAAACATTGGCGGGGCAATGAAAATTTTGGTGGGATTGTGATTATGACTCTATGTTATGACGCTTTTGAAAACGAGTCATCTCCAATAAAAAAATTTACTCGTTATGACTCTTATTTTATGACTTTGCTATTTGCGCGTCATCTTGTAGCGTGCGTCATAAAATGCGAGTCAAGGATAGACCTTTTTCTAGTAGTGACATGGGCTACACAAAGAAGCCAAGTGCACAAGCTTAGGGCAAATAATGACGCTTTTGCAAGCTCATGTATTTGGCAGCTAGAGCTGTGCACAGTGCAAAAACAGCTACTTATAAGCTAAGAAATAAGCATATAAACATTCAAAATAAAAATTAACAAAAATAAAATAAGCAAGATTAGCAACAAAACTAAAACATCTTAAAAGCATTTAAACAGAAACTTACTAATAAAGGCTCAGGAAAATCAACATTTAATTCAAAAAAAACTAAAAACAAGAAATTTGACTTTTAGTTAAATCTAATAAGTTGACTTAAATGAAACTCTAACTTAATCTAATGATTAAACATGTAATATTAAGCTGTAGTAAGATTAAATTAAGCTACATGAACAAAAATTACATTAGTATGATGAATATGAAACTAAAATTCATAGCAGTGATCAAGTGAGTGATCCAAATTGGCAATTTTGACTTTTTATATAAATACACAATAGGCTTAAGGTTTGTCTGACCTTAAGGAACTTAGAGCATCATATATTGGCCATCATTAGCAACCTAGGCTCAAATCATCACCACAGAATCAATAATTCCAAACACACCTTTAACTACTAATAACTATTAATTTCTAAGCAAATCAAAGATTAAAAGCTAAACATTGATTCCACTGGTTTTAATATGAAAGTACAAGATCATTTAAGCATAAAAGAACAACTACACAAGCATAAATAACTTGATATTAAACTGCAAATGATGTTTCATTACACTATTTTAAAGAAAATTACAATATTTAAAACATTAAATGACAAGTAATTAAAAAAAGNTGACGTGGACTAATCAGAGGCCGCCACGTGGCGACCCATAAGGGCTAACCACAAGGACGTTTTTTGTAAATAGTTTAACGACCGTTAGGACTTATTGTGCAGCTTGGTAGTAACGAGAAGGATAGTTTATGTAAATAATACTAACGGAAAACCCGTTAGTACACTAACGGGCAAAGATTAGTAAGTTCAGACCCCAAGTTAGCAAAATTAATAGTTCGATACACAACTTAGTAAAACGTGTCAAGTTGGATACATTTAGAAATCATTATCCCTTAAAAAAAGCAGTAAAACTAATTAGCTATGTGACCTAGGCTAATCAAACGTTAGAAAATCCCACACCCTCCCCTCGTCACACACTCATACACCACCGAATCAAACACCTCACTCGAATCATCATTTTCTTTTCGAATCTTGCATAAGGTAAAATGTTGTTTATCTTCATCAAACAAATCAAGTTTTCATTAAGAATCGAATTCTAGAACCCTAAAAATCGATTTAGGGTTCTTGAAAATCAAAACTTGATAAAACTTGAAATTGGTTGAGGTCTTTTGATAGTCTTAGGGGTGTTAATCGTTTTTGATAAATATTACAAACGAAAATGAAGGTTTTTGATTTTCAATGTTTAAATCATATGGGAATGATAAGAAGACTTAATAAAGGTTTATGAAAGTGAAAAAATATGTGTTTGTTTTTATTAATCAAAATGAGGATTCTTGATCCATCTCCATTATTAATCTTCGGTAAACTTTCTTTTCAGTATCTCCGCCTCTGCGCCCATGTATATGGTATCACCCTTAAAGTTCTCTGTTAATTATTTTTAGGCATTCCAACCGGTCGATAAGAACATTGTGTTTTGTTTGCGTTTGTTGTTATTTTGATTTGTTGTCATCTGTGCTTAGCTCGTTGATGGTTGTATGCGGGTTGATGGGTTTAGTTGACAAACCCTTTGTGAGTTGTGATTTGTGAAATTGTTGCTGTCAGTGACTCTAGGAGATTTATCTGCCGTTGACTCTGAGACAGTTGGTCAAAGGGTGTTGTTGTTGTTGAGTGGTCATTTTCCACTTTTTGACGCCTTTATGTTTATTGAGCCCTAAAATATGAGCTTAAACTTATGATGCATTTTCTGCTTCTCTAGATGGGGTTATTACTATTATATGTAAGTTGAATTGATGGCCAATTTTGACTAATTAGCTAAAACAATATTATATGACTTTGAACCTAGATATAACTTGATCTGTTGGCATGAACTCGGACTTTGAGTAGANTAATGCGGTGTTTGTGTATTAAATGTAATAAAAAATATTGGAAATGTGTATGTAATAAGTATGCGCCTCACCTACGTAAAACCCAGGTCTTGACTATAATTACATGTCTTTAAAACCGTTTTATTTTGTCGTTTTGCTGTTATGCTCACCTGGCTTTGTAACCTGACATATAAAATGACGTCCCATTAGACATGGCTTTTTGACACTAGTAGGGGGATTCATGATTCATTGCATTAGACCAATACTTAAGGAACAGGACAAGGTTGTGTTGATGGAAGAAGTGGTTGATATGTACCAAAATAAGAAAAGTAGCATGAAAAAAAAAATCAATCAGTTCAGTCCGCAGCTTGTAGTTTACTATCCATTTAGTCACCATAGTAGTCAGACAATGCCAAACACTGGTTCAGACCCAATAGCTTGCTTACCACTTTTGCAGAACTTTAATTCCATCTTTGTAAGCACTGCCATTAGTTTTGTGGTATATTGCAGATGGATCCATATTTGTATTCATGCTGTGGCAATGACATTGTAGTTCTGAAAGCATCGAACTCTGATGATCACAATGGTCGCTTGTACTATTGTTGTCCTCTTGCGAAGGTGAACGATCAGAAGTTTGTTATTTGATTCTGTTTACTATATTTTTGGTTAAAATTACGATTTTTTAATTTTCTTAATCTGCAACAGGGGAAAAATTTTGGATGTGAATATTTTGTGTGGGAAGATGAGCTCTGTCTGTGTAAATGTGGTCAGGGCCTGTGTCACGCATTTAAAAATCAGAAGGGTGTAACCCACATTTGCCCACAAATTGTATGTTATTTAGTCATAACTACTATTAGTGAAATTACACAACCTTCACTAGAGTGTAAATATTTGTGATTATCTGGCATACAGGGTGAGAAGAACTGTGGCTTTCGCCAATTCATCGGAACAGCGGTCCTGAAAGCAAGGTCCAGCCCTGTCCCAGCAAGGTCCAGCCCTGTCCCCAAGATAGCTGAAGCAAGTTGTTCTTCTCCAGGATCTTCCAGAGGGCTTGAAGCAAACTGCTCGAATTGCAAACATCTGATGCTAAAGATAAGTCTACTGCAAGCAAAGCTGGATTTGGCAAGGGGTCTGGATTGCAGACTTGACGAGCTTTTGGCAGATTTTGATGGGCTTTTACTTGCTTAATGATGGTTGTATGGCTTAAGTTGATCGAATTATTTTGTTGTAAATATTTTAACTATCCTAAACTGATAAGTATGACTTGATCAAAATCAGTTTTAAACGTTTAAGTATAATTACTTGCACCATGTGTAAACAAAAGCTCTATTGTATCAAGTGCATCCGTACATGGTAATTTTGAAGTGCCCTTCTATAGCGTTGAGTGTTTACAATCAAGAGTGTTTACATGGTAACTGCAATTGCAATGAGTGTTTACAATCAAGAATTAAGGTTTGTAATGTATTTTACTGACAGGATTATGTGGATTCGGTTCACATACTTACATTCTAATGTTTTAATTTTTCAAAGCAGATATTGGGCATAGATACCTTTTAGGTTCCTCTTGTTTGACCAAAAAGGAGATCGAAAGCTAAAAAAAAGATCACCTTTAAGGTACTTAATTGTGGACCAAAACCGTGATCCAACTAAGATCACCTTTTAGGTTCTTATTTTTTTGGACCAAAACGGTGATCTAAAGCTGTTGCAAAGCAGATATAAACACACCTCTTTCAAAGCAGAGATAAACACATTCATGGTAAGACCAAAATGAAATTTTGACACGCATGAGATAAAACAAATTACCCAACTCGATTAAGCTCACAACATAGAAACAACAACGAAAAATTGTTTCATTTTAAACGAACATCTGACAGAAAAATAAATGTTAAAGCTTAGCCGTGTTCACACAAGCTGCGCTCCCACCCCTTTCTGAATAAAAAAGCTTATTCTATGAAAAATAAAAACACCACTTTTAACATTATTGGAATGGCTAATGTTTTGTTTATTTCCTAACATGACGATACACCAAAGAGAGGAGATTACCAATTGTTTGTTTTTTGTTTGTTTCACCAAATGCTAAGTGCTAATTCAAAGAGCATTAAAAAAATAGCGTTTTTATAATTCTAAAAATGCTAACTGCTTTCTATCAAGCAAAATTTTTAATAATAATGTTACGTTAACTACTAACCGCTCTAAAATACTCTTAAAAAGCTGTTACCAAACACACAAAACAAATAAGGGCATGTTTGGTATTTTTAATTCATGTGGATGAACTTAAAAGAAAAATAAATTGTTTGATATCCATCTATAAGTTTTAAAATAAGAGTTTACACCCTCAAACATAGGTTTGCAAAAATCCTAAGCAAAATCCCATCTTTACAAAATAGTTAGGCATCTCATCATATCGGTTTACAAAAATCCTAACCAAAATCTCATCTTTACAAAATAGTTAGGCATCCCATTATATGGGTTTACAAAAATCCTAACCAAAATCCATCTTTACAAAATAGTTAGTCTTTCGTCTTTCAAAAAGTTACTTTGCATACTTTTGTCATATAAAATTTGACCCTTTTTTTTTTATAAATACACACATGCAAAAGCTATTGTCACTTCACCCCAGCTGTAAACCCACATCTTCTCTGCGCTAAATCAGCTTATTCCTACTCCTACTCTACTTCACAAATCTTCTACTACTCCACAAATCTTCTGCGTGCGATTTTTAAATCAGCTTATTCCTACTCTACTCTTCTGCGTGCGATTTTCATACTCACTATGTCTTACCAGAGGTATATTTGTATATAAGATTGAGCTTATGGACTTGAGAGGCAATAAGATGATGAATAAGTTTTTTATTTAGTTTTAATTAAGTTTTTGATGTAAATCTTGAAATGAGCAAGTTTTTTTTATGTAAATCTTAAGTTTTTGTGTCTAGATTATCTTTTTTTGGGGCTTATGAGCTTATTTAAAACTGGAAAAGCTCATAAGCTAACCCAAAAGTAAGCATTGACTAGTAGGCTCAAAACAACTATGTCAACAATAAACTAACCAACACATTTACTTTCATTTTGTTTGTTTAACTGATATTTTTTATAAAGTATAATGAGGTTAGGACACTTACATTATGTTTAACCCTCCTTCATCATTTGACCCGCATACCGCATTTGACACATCTATATCAGCCGACCCACCTGACTGTTGAACCAACTTCAAATAAGCATATCACCTATATTCAAATACTTGGAGTTAAACAATAAACATATATACATGTAAATTCTAAACTAAGCTAGCTAACAAATTTAGGCGTCCACTTTTTTGTTACTGAGAGTATTCTGAATGAGTGTTCAATCTCTTTAAGCAATCATGGAATAATCTGTCATTTGAAACTAATTAATGGAGTTTTACTTTAGCTTTTGAAAATCAAATTTAAAGTCCCTAATATCAAAGATCTGCAATAGCAAGAGACAAAAAAGAGGGGTCGTTATTTTGTGAATGAGTCGATGTGTAACCAACAGAAAAGATCCAAGCCGACCCACCTGACTGTTTATTCTTTTCGTAAAGTTGATTCTAACCAAAAACTTTTATCTAATAAGTAAAAATTAAACTAATGACTATAACTTATCTATAACTTATCTAATAACTTATCTAATTTAGTTAAACAAAATAGTTTTAACAAAATTAAACTATTTGTTTAAAACAAAATGAACTTTTGTTTTTCCAATGTTAAATGATAGTTTAATAGATCCGGTCAAACAGTCAAGCCTGGGGCAAATAAAGTCAAACACCCCGTCTTCTTCCCTTTCCCCCCAAACACCGGTAAACCACCACCACCTCCACCCCGTCTTCTTGCCCACACCACCTCAAAAGTTCCACACACACCATTCCCCATCCCACTACCCTTCTCACAAACCCATACCTACCACCAAATCCACCCTGGCAATCCAAACTGCCACCACAACCTTTTCCCGCCAAAATTCTATCAAGGGTCAGGATCATTTGTTTTTCAATCCAATGGTTGGGATTTATCCTAGAAAGCACAAAGATGGATCCTGAGCTGTTTTCTCACACAGAAAAAGCACAAGGAGGAAAGAAGACCTATATCTTAGCCTTTAGTATAAATAGGACCATTGTAAGCCTTCAAAGGCATCTCTTTCTTAGTTTTTATTAATTCAGTAACTTTAAATTTAGTCTTGTAATCCTTTTTATTTTAATTTAAGTATCAGTTTCAAGTTAAGCTTGTTGTTCATTTTCTCTAAAAATTCAAGTTTTTAGCATAAGTTTGTGTTTAAGCTCAATTATTGCTTCCAACTGTTTTAAAAGCTCCCTTAAGCTTCTTATTTGTTATTCCAAGCTTCAAAACAGAATATATATATATATATATATATATATATATATATATATATATATATATATATATATAATGAAGAAGAAGAAAGGAGTAGGCAAAAGTATGGATGATGACTGGTTTAGAACTCCATGGGGGGTATAGGTTGGTGGTTTAAGTTCCTTGGATACCTTGTTCTATGCTTTGGACCAAATTGTAAGACCTTTTCCATTTTTCTTTGCATAATCTATGTTAATTAGTTAATGTTGTTCATTGCTGTTTAAATTTGTCTATTTGAGTTAATAATTGACTAGTATAAGCCTAAGTCTCAGTTTCATATGTTAAATCTGTCATTATTTACCTGAAATAAGAAATAATAAAACACTACGTTAAGTGATTGCAAACTTTTAAAACCATATGTTAAATAGTTTTAAAACCATGCAGGATCAATAGTTTTAAAGACTAGAACCATAAAGAAAAAGTTCAATCTATTATAAACATTCAATTCTAGTTTATATGTTAAAAGTTTTAAGATGGTTTTAAAACTACAACGAAATTAAAACATGATTAGTAATTCTAGAGTTTAAGAGCATTCGAATACATTCTTACCATCAAAATGTCTGAGACTACAACGAAAATATAACATGAGTCATAAAGCGAACTAAACCGCAAGAAACAGCAAGTACTAAAAACAACACGGTAACATTATAAGCCAAAGGATCAATAGAGCTGCCAGGTCAATCAGAAACCATCTCCTCAGTATTCCTCTTCCTCATCATCATCACCTTCACCCGACTCAAGACCAACCTCTTCATAATCCTTCTCAAGAGGAGCCTGCATGCACATACAAAATTATATATCATATATCATACAAAATCCATAACCAATAAAATATACCTCTCATGCACATACAAAATTATCATATATCATATAACTATCATACTCTATACATCTTGCCTGTAGCCCGCAATTTCAAAAAACTCCATAATAAATATCAATACAGAATTAAGGCTTTTAACAGAATTCAGGAAGTAGATTGTGTACCTTGATTTTAATGGGCTGGGATAAGTAGACTAAGAATGAGAACAAGCTCAAGGAGAGCCAGATTTCTTTTACAGTTTGGGTGCAATTAATCGAGAGTTTGTAGGGTGATTCACGGTATATTATCTTAAAATCGGAAACCAAATCAAATAAGTATATATATTATCTTTGTATAACTTCAGATTATATAATATATATTAATATTAACGTGTAAGGAGTCCTAATCAATATCTAATTGTATAACTTCAGATTATATAATATATATTAATACATAGTTTACCCTTTTCTCCTAATCAATATCCTCGCCATCAATATCTACTAGTTTGCCCTTTTCTCCTAATCAATATCTAACTGTAAAGTAGTTCAGGTTCAACGGGTTTTCGGATTTTTTAACGGGTTAGCCCGACCCGGCCCGTAGCCCGCAATTTCAAGAAACTCAGGCCAGTGGACCGGACCATATTGTAACAGGTTACTTCGGTTTCGGTTTTTCCCGGGCCAGTTCAACGGGTTTCACGGACCGGCCCGTATTTTGATCACCCCTAAATGAAACAGCCCGAATAGGCCATGGTCTCCCACAGCGAGACCATAGCTCTGAACCTTTTGCAATCAGGCCTGTTCGTGTTCGTTCATTTAATTATAACCGCACATAATCGAAAACATCTTTTAGTTCATGTTAAACCTTGAACTTTCTTAGAAACAAAAACTTGGACAAAGTACATGATAAATCTTGAAATAACCTCACCAGCTTAGAGAGCAAATGAACTTACAATTAAAAGTCAAAAAGCTCCAGCCGCTGATCATCGATAAAATCAAGCATCTGCTCATCGTTTTGACACATCAAAAACATATCAATTAACTGAGGATCTCTCTTCATCAACCGGGAAAATAGTGTTAACTTATGTCCATTTAAGCGCTCTCTATTTCAAGACCATAGGTCTAAAACAACCCGGTTGAACCCCGCTGGTGCATTCACGTGCATTTGTTCATTAGAAACAACCCCGGAGCGCGCCGGAGCCAGCGCCGCGGCTTGATAGCCGGCTTCTTACATTTCGGCTGGCTGTGAGATTTTTTGGGACTACTGGTATTGGATCGACGACTGGCTCACGAAAGCATCTATTCATATGATGAGCGTATTCAGCATTATCCATCACCTCATGCTGGAAGATATTAGCAGCCTACAAATCACAATATGCAAAATATCAGTGTTGACATATTATAAGTTTTTTGTTGATCCTAGTAACTTGTAAATGTTATAAATCAATAATATTCACCTTTTGAAAAAGAAAAAGAAAAAAAAAAAGAGAGTTTTTCAGCAAAACTATATAAAAACTCACCTTGCAACTTTTATATATTTCTTTCANGGTAAAACACTTTAATAATGCCTCGTTTGATTTGTGAAGAGTGTAAGTGCTATTAGGCCAGGCTAGATCACGTGCCGCATCTGGTTTTAACGCATGAAATATAGGTGTTTTTTGAAAATTTCTATCTCTTTAAAAATAGGTGTACATATTTTTAGCTAAAAAAATTCAAATGTGTTTTACGGATAGGGAAATTGGTTTTGGCAAATCATGCTAAAAAAGTCATCAAAGATGGGGAGCACCAAAGTAGTAAAATTCCTCCATTATAAGTAGTATAGATACGTTATATAATCAATATATTAAAATATTACTGTATTGTATTGCCAAATCTATCTTTACTTTTGTCATTAAACACAATTCACAAAATATCTTAAATAAAGCGTTTTGTATTTATTAAAATGTAATCGCATTTTGTATTTATTAAATGGTATTCATGTCAAAAAGTGGTTAGGGCCCACCAGAATTCATGTCAAAAAGTGCATCTCCATATAAGACCACAAGATAACTAAAATTCCAGTTAAACAAAGTCAAATCTTTTGTGTAACAAAAATCTATACAAATATCAATCGATATTAACACATAATGAAAAAAATTATGTAAAACTCATTTGTGCCTGGGTAGTGTAACTATTTAAGTATTAAAAAATTAATATAATTTTATAAAAAAATATTAAACGTTACAAAATAATGAATTAATGAATTGTGACAATATTTAACTTCAAAAAATAATTATTCAAATATTAGTATCCGTTATACTATCTGCTCAAATTGTGTATGCGAACGGGTTGATGTAATTGGCTTGTTGATTAAAAATTAATATATAACTATCCGAATAAAAATATTGAGAGTATAAAGAGTATGAAATTCGAATTATAAGAATTGAAATGAGTTTACATTAATTTACATGGAGCAAAGTAAAAATAACATAATAGTAAAATATATAAACATTATTGTAGGGGTGAGCAAACAAAACCGAAAAACCGAATCAGGGTAAAGTCTTGAATCCATGGTTCTACGCTCGCGTTGGGGACAAATGTTTCTTCGCTCGCGTTGGGGACAAATGTTTCCAGAAATGACGTTGTGAGGGATCCTGGTCGATACGTACCATAGGTTAAAAACGACCTCATCTACAATATAAATGAGGTCAAAATGGTTAGGTTTCTAGTCATTGGGGAGCAGGGGAGGTCGTTTGGACACATAAGGTACAAAACGTGTAGGTTGGCAGAATGGATTTGAAGGTTTTACTTGAGGCAGTTTTGAGGCATCAAACGAGGGAGGTAATATGTGTAAGATGCCAATCTCGAATCCTTGCTAGGTGGTCAAATAGAAGGTACAAAGATATTGGTAAATTGTATGTCGAAATCGAAAGAAAATAGGTGTGTTTGGTGGCTGGTCGCGAGCTGGAAACAAGGAAACAAAAAATATAAAGGGTCGTTTGGTTTGTAGCTGGGTTAATGGTTTTGTCGCTGGGCCAAGTTGGGCTGTTGGGTTTGTTCGGCCCAAACTGAAAATGGAAATGAAATACTAGTAGCAGCTAGTCCAATTAAGTTATGTAGAGGGGTTATCAAGGCTAACATAAAACATGCTTAAGCTATCTTAAAATTGAGATCCAAAATAGCCTAAAAAATATGCTTTTTTTTTACCCATTACTCTTAAAACAATGAAACAGTGCATGAAACTGCCACGACAAATAGTTGCCAACAAACCCAGAATGTTAAAAAGTTACATCAATCCGAAACATTGTTAAAACTACATGAAAAACTGAAAAAACCAGCTTAAGAACTTGAGCGCGGCCCACCACTTTAACCATCTTAAAACTACATGACAGATATTCAAGTGTGCTCTACCCACCACTTTAGCCTTCTGCTACACCAAATCAACATGGCATGAAAAATATAAAATTGAAAAAGAATATGGTTAGTATTTAAAAAAAAAAAAAAAAAAAAAAAGTTGTTTGAAATGCGTTTAGTAATTAAGATTTGATAAGTTGGCTCCACTCATTCAGGCCCCTCAAATTGTTGAGCTAAGACATACTAGACTCTATATAACTATATATTAAAAAGTATATATAAGTGTTACTCGTATGTGGCCACGGATTGGAATAACGCAAATACTAAATAGTATTAATGCAAAAAATATGAGGGAAAGACCAGGTCCAAAGAACATGAGTTATTCAAGGGGTGCTCAATACATTTGGCCAAATTTAAGATAGTTTTCTTTAGATATGTGTGTGTTCAAAAGTGACACTGATTCACTCACATACAATTCGGGTCGAGACTAAAAATAATATACCCGAACCCGGCCCTATTTAAGGTCGGTTTAGTCGGGTTCGGGTCAAGTCGTGTTCGGGTGTGTGCCATTTACAAAATCACTTATTATTAATTCTTTTTNTAAATAGTATCAATGCAAAAAATATGAGGGAAAGACCAGGTCCAAAGAACATGAGTTAAGACATGCAAAAAAAAAGTTGTTTGAAATGCGTTTAGTAATTAAGATTTGATAAGTTGGCTCCACTCATTCAGGCCCCTCAAATTGTTGAGCTAAGACATACTAGACTCTATATAACTATATATTAAAAAGTATATATAAGTGTTACTCGTATGTGGCCACGGATTGGAATAACGCAAATACTAAATAGTATCAATGCAAAAAATATGAGGGAAAGACCAGGTCCAAAGAACATGAGTTAAGACATGCAAAAAAAAAGTTGTTTGAAATGCGTTTAGTAATTAAGATTTGATAAGTTGGCTCCACTCATTCAGGCCCCTCAAATTGTTGAGCTAAGACATACTAGACTCTATATAACTATATATTAAAAAGTATATATAAGTGTTACTCGTATGTGGCCACGGATTGGAATAACGCAAATACTAAATAGTATCAATGCAAAAAATATGAGGGAAAGACCAGGTCCAAAGAACATGAGTTAAGACATGCAAAAAAAAAGTTGTTTGAAATGCGTTTAGTAATTAAGATTTGATAAGTTGGCTCCACTCATTCAGGCCCCTCAAATTGTTGAGCTAAGACATACTAGACTCTATATAACTATATATTAAAAAGTATATATAAGTGTTACTCGTATGTGGCCACGGATTGGAATAACGCAAATACTAAATAGTATCAATGCAAAAAATATGAGGGAAAGACCAGGTCCAAAGAACATGAGTTAAGACATGCAAAAAAAAAGTTGTTTGAAATGCGTTTAGTAATTAAGATTTGATAAGTTGGCTCCACTCATTCAGGCCCCTCAAATTGTTGAGCTAAGACATACTAGACTCTATATAACTATATATTAAAAAGTATATATAAGTGTTACTCGTATGTGGCCACGGATTGGAATAACGCAAATACTAAATAGTATCAATGCAAAAAATATGAGGGAAAGACCAGGTCCAAAGAACATGAGTTATTCATGAGTTTATGGTATTTTCTAGTAAGGGGTGCTCAATACATTTGGCCAAATTTAAGATAGTTTTCTTTAAATATGTGTGTGTTCAAAAGTGACACTGATTCACTCACATACAATTCGGGTCGAGACTAAAAATAATATACCCGAACCCGGCCCTATTTAAGGTCGGTTTAGTCGGGTTCGGGTCAAGTCGTGTTCGGGTATGTGCCATTTACAAAATCACTTATTATTAATTTTTTTTATTATAATATATTTTTTTAACTTGGTGGTTAAAATGCCTATGAAATTAACCAAAGCCTATGAGATAAGCAAACTAGCCTGCTTAAAACGAATAATAGAGCATATTGTTGTTTTCGTGACTACTATATTACGTAGTAACAAACATTTTACACTACGAAAGAGATCCCGTCGCTGTTATAGTAGATACAGGTTCAACATGATGCACATGTTCAGGTATCATCAATTCATCATGCCCAATCATACACCCTTTTAATGATCATCTCACTATCAAATTTGGTAAGCAAACTTATAGCCATAGGCTTAGTTTCAATGAAACAATGCAGAATTGGATTGCATTTCACCTGTAGCATACTAGTATAAATGTATAGCATGGACTCACTTTTACCATGTACAATATAACTTCAAAATATACAGTCTTATAAAAGGACTTAATCAAACAACATGAATTCACTTTTACCCCATGTAACAAACACAATGATACAACTTGTAGACTTACAGACCATGTAACATACACAATGGATATGATGCAATTTATGTAACAAACAAAAGATACAAGTACTAAAACAACATCAGTATGCAAATAATAAAACTACATATAATAATTGGAAAATATATCCATTCATATTACAATACTAAAACAACACAAGTACTTCAGTTTAGTAGACAACATCAGTTCAGTAGGCAATATCACAAAATACAATACTAAAACAATGACAGTAGGCCTTTAATAAATAAAGATTGAGTACAGTTATAAAATCACAGAAAAAAAAAGTCGGGTCAGTCGCGTTGACCCGAACCCAAATTGACAAAGTATTTTGAACCCGGTACCCGATCCTACTTCGTACTCGGGTTAATCGGGTTGACCCTATTGACCCGAGTTAGATTTGGACCCAAGTAACCTGACCGATTATCCTTATTCGGGTCCGGGGTCGGGTCGGGATTTATGGCACCCCGAGCTGGAAAAAAGAACCGAAGAGCCAACAATTTGTCATAGTTACTATGTATTAGCTATTACACAAACTACATTTATTCAACAATATATTTCCAGCTTCACATTAGAAATAACTTGGGACTAATTTTTGGGAAACTAAGAACCTGGGAAGCTTGTTTTCATTGCAAATTTGCAAACCATGATAGCAATCTTCTTTTATGGCTTCTTTACCATCACATACCACCTATGTGTTCAGACTTTAGGTACTTTAAAATACAGTAGAAAGTATGCTTGATGAACTTTAAAAAGACAAACATTGATCTGAAAAAACAAGAACAAAAACATATAAGCAACATCCCACACCCACCCCAAACATTGAAACCTTAACGAAAAAAAAAAAAAAAAAAAAAAAAAAAAAAAAAAAAAAGGACCTGCGAAACTCTATCTGATTATAGTACCATCCCAAGGTATGAATAGTGCAACCTTAATTTCAGGCCAAATAGCCTCGGATATCGGTTGAAAATGTTTATATCAAAATCGGTGTACAGGGATTGTAGCGCATAATTAACAATAAATAAACCAATACCGAGTTAATTCAAACATTTTATAGAGCTTCAAATATCTATCAATTTCGCACATAATAGGGATCTCATGGCAAACATCAACGAAAAGGAACATGAAAGTGTATGATTTTTCTTTTTATATATAGAAACACGTAAAGTGTAAATATTACTCAAAAAACATGTACACCTGAGAACTATTTTAAAATTAAATGAACTTATCAATCAATTCAAAAGTGAATTGAACATGTCAAATTTCCACAGTTAACTCTTTAATGCCACCAAAAAGTATCATCATCATTTCACCTACAATTATAATACTTCAATAAAACCATTTGCATATAATTACACTTTGAAAATATTAATTTTAATTTTCCATTACAAGTTTTCAATTTTAAAGTAGCATATAATACTATAAACTTAAGATAATTGTTACGATCGCATCATAAAAAATCACAAAATAAGTTTCATTATAGCCATCTCTTTACACGCGAAATTTACTACTGTCGAAATAAATTGTTCCAAACACACGGAGACGTGATCATTGCCATCGTTAAAAAAATTATTTCAACACATATAAAACAACACGACGAACCATTGTTTCACTACATGTCCTTAACATATAACAACTGATATGTATATGTATTTTTACGGAGTAATTTAAAATCGACATGAGTTTTAAAAGAACACCTTGATGTACAAATTCGATAGTCTAAACCGATAAAGTACACTTAACGGTTGTTCTATGGGCTGTTTGTTCACCAAAAAAAATAGAATTAGATTTAAATGATAAACATGCCCACGGTAATTACTTGGTGTTCTATTTGGTTTTTCCTCCCACTGTCATTCAAACTATCATTTCCAAACACCTTGTGTCTTATTGGTTTTCCTTCCCACTGGGATGTCTTCATTCTCTGACGGAATAAACTTTGCTTTCTATCTCTTTAACAGTGTGGCTTACGCCAATAAGAAAATAATATTTTTGGCTTTGGATCCCCGTTTTGGTCAACAATTAAGTACCTGAAAGGTAATCTTCCTTTTTTGGCTTTGGATCCCCGGTTTGGTCTAAAATTAGGTACCTAAAAGAGAATCTTTGTTATTAAACATCATATCCACCTTTTGGACAAAAATGAAGTACCTAAAAGGTAATCCTTGTTTTTAGCTTTAGATCCCCTTTGTGGACCAAACCTAAGTACCTAAAAGGTAATCTTCGTTTTTTAGCTTTGGATCCCTGTTTTGGTCAAAACTTAAGTACCTGAAAGGTAATCTTCGTTTTTTGGCTTTGGATCCCTTATTTGGTCTAAAATCAAGTACCTAAAAGGTAATCCTTGTTTTTAGCATTAGATCCCCTTTGTGGTCCAAAACTAAGTACCTAAAAGGTAATCTTTGTTATTAAGCTTCATATCCCCCTTGTGGTCATAAAATATGAACCACAAAGGTGATCTTAGTTTGTAGCTTCATATCCTCGTTTTGGTCAAAACTTAAGTACCTGAAAGGTAATCATAGGATTACCCAGAGCAAGAAGTATCGATCGGAGGATCGCTGTCTGATAAAGGCAGAGCTGCAGTGTGCGCATTCTTGCAAAAGAATCTGGATATCTTTGCATGGGAACCATAGCACCTGATGTACCAACTCTCCTGATTCACAAACACTTGCATCGCCAAATGGCAAGTTTGTAGATGGCCCAGACAAAGAATCTGATGTACCAACATCTCCGCCGCCATATGACAAAGACAAGCCTCTAAATTGATCCCCCAAAGACACAAATTCTGGAGAATTCTCCGCCAAATAAGGGATCCAAAGCCAAAAACCGAAGATTACCTTTCAGGTACTTAAGTTTTGACCAAAACAGGGAATTGATCCAGTTAATGATCGTCTAATAGAAGTATCACATGCATAGAATTCATTATACCCATCTAACCTTACCCCCAACTCTTTTTTGATATCACAGAGATTACACAAAAGTTCATAGGAATGATAGGAAACAAATCTCTTGGTGAAGTATAATTGTTCATCTATTGTCAATGATCTAAATGGAATTTCATCCGCCATAGTGACGAATGAAAAGGGTTTTACAAACAAAGGGCACAAAGAAAAAGATAGACTACAAGAAAACCTAGAAAAATAAAATAAAAATCCCACTAGAAAGGAATCTAGTGAGTAGACCTAATAAAATAAAAATTTTCAACCTAAACAATAACTATTCCCCGGCAGCGGCGCCAAAAACTTGATGCGTGGGATTGCGCCCTCGCACTAGGTTTTACTTCTCAAGGGATCTTGAGAAGCTTGCAATCCCCACCAGGCAGTGTACCTGACCGATGTAGTATAGTGAAGTGGCAAGTACCGGGGGATTGATCGTTCTCTAGGGGAATAGTGTCGTTAGGATTGAAAAGCTACTCTAAAAGGTCTAGGGGTGAGGGAAGATTCTTTTTGTAATTTTATATTTTCTAGGAAAGCAAGTTAAAATCTCGGGTTTGAAGGAGTGGGCGGAATTAGTTGCTAGTCAACTAACTCAAATCTTATTGAGGATGATGAGTCCCTTAGCCACTCCAAGTCGTTTGGGATGTGGGGCAAACCCACTCCAAGTCGTTTGGAATTAGTTGCTAGCTAGAGGGTTCTCATTGAATATAAGCTTAATCGTGAGGTGTTTGAGTGGGTTATTGGTGATATTGAATCGAGGTTTTTACAGTCACTTGTTGCACCGGGAGAAACGATTAGCTGTGTTGCGGCACAGTCGATTGGTGAGCTGGCCACACAAATGACACTCAACACTTTCCATTATGCTGGTGTGAGTGCCAAGAATGTGACTCTTGGTGTTCCTCGATTGAGAGAGATTATTAACGTTGCCAAAAAGATCAAAACCCCTTCGCTATCTGTCTATTTGAACACAAAGCTATGGAAGATACCATGGTTCATCATACTTCACCATGATATCTTCCATAGCTTTTACCAACCGCCTCTGAATGTAACCAGTTTTAGATGTTTTCACAACGGTATCAATCAAACCTTCTCTACCACCTATAGCATGAAAAAAGAACTCTTGTGGTGTTAACCCTCGAAGATAAGAGTTTTCCACAACTCCACGACTTTCGGGTCCCTAATCATCTTTTGTGAAATGAGGAAGAGTCCGATCCATAAAACCAAATGGAATTCGTTTACCCTCCACGTTCTGCTGTCCCACACAAGCAGTCATCTGTGATATATTGATGAAACTTCCTTTTGAACCGGCTGTGACCATCGCCTTAACATTGTTGCTTTCTGATAAGCTTTTCTGGGCACTACTTCCTGCATCATCACGAGCCTTGTTGAGAACCTGAAACAGAAGAGCATGTTAATAGCCTTATCAATTGAAATCTGTCACCTTTTAGTACGGGTTGAAACAATTTTTGCTCATTTTAAATAGATATTTACTCGGCTAATACAAGTGACTTTAATTATCGAAGTGTATATTGAGGTACCTGATTGACTTTATTTTCAAATGACTCCATCATCGTTCGACCAGGCTCTGCCTCCAATTGATTATCTTGAGCAGCCCTAATAAGCTCGTTCACCTCATTCTTAGCTCTAAAGATAGTTTCATTTATTGTTTCCATAGTGGATGCATCAGCAATTGTGTCTCCAATACCAATGCTGAACCCTTGTTGCAAAAGACCTTCCGTATCAAGCATCCATTCGACTTCTGGTTTGAACCCTTCGTTCTTGTCAAATTTGTTAACTTTGCCTGATTTAATGAACTAGCTAGTTTTTGTGCATTCAGCAGTGGACTCTAGATGACTTGCTTAATGAGTAGGATGATCTTTTGATGTTGCTTTTGATGTTGCAGTGGCCAATACCCAGTTAGATCCGGGTAAGACTCAGCTATTCCAGCCAAGACCCAGTTAGAACCAAGTAAGACTCACCTATTCTTGCCAAGACCCAGTTAGATTCAGCTAAGACTCGGCTATTCTGGCCAATACCCAGTTAGAACCAGGTAAGACTCGGCTATTCTGGCCAATACCCAGTTAGATTCAGGCAAGACTCGGCTATTCTAGCCAAGACCCAGTTAGAACCAGGTAAGATTCAGGTAAGAGTTGGCTATTCTTGGCCAGAATAGCCGAGTCTTACCTGGTTCTAACTGGGTCTTGGCCAGAATAGCTGAGTCTTACCTGATTCTAAATGGGTCTTGGCCAGAATAGCCGATTCTTAACTATAAATTATGGAAATGTAAGATGGAGGATCTTCTGTATCTTAACGGACTTCATCAACCAGTTTTTTGTTCTGAAAAACCAGAATGCCAGAATGAAGAAGAATGGAACCTGTTACACCTTAGAGTATGTGCTTACATTCGACAGTGTGTTGATGACACTGTATTAAATCATGTTTGCGAAGAAGTAAATGCCCGTACTTTATGGAATAAGCTTGAGCAGCTATACGCCCGAAAGACGTGTACCAATAAACTGCATTTGATTAAACAATTGATGCGTTTGAGGTACCGTGATGGAAATGCGATGTCGGATCACTTGATTGTTTTTCAGGAGATCATGAACGAGCTTCTTGAAATTGGCATTAAAATATGAGCAGTAACCTTTTTGTAGTTTTGTTAGATTACAACGCCGTGTCTTGAAACATTTGTCCCCAACGCGTGCGAAGAACCATGGATTCAAAGAAATTTATTTCAAAACCACATTATCTCTTTAAATGAACATTAGGGACAATGTTCAGCTTAAACTTGTAATAGGCTTAAATTTGTCCCCAATGTTCATTTAAACTTGTAAAGAGAAACAAATAAAAAAATCAGTATAAGTTTATTATATTGGCCAATCAATCTACACTAGGTTTGAAAAGAAGAGGTTATAATAATCGCTTGGCTTATTATTATCCCTCGATTTATGTACAATTGCTAGATCAGTTCTTCTCATTGATAATATGTGTTGTATAGATATATTGAAACTTAACTTTTGTAAGTCACCAATTTGAATGATAATGATTTCTTAGTTTATTTGTAGTGATTATAGCTTAATATTTGTGAGTAGAATGACATTGATCAATAATACATTAGGTACATGAATTAACAAAACATGGAACAAACTGTTATTTAAAACACCACCAAATTTGGTTCTAACAAAGCATCTATGTGTTAGGACCATTTTCTTGGAACTAAATAAGACTTTATCCATTATATTTTCGTCCTATGAAAATGTGTGTTAGGACCCGTGAAAGTGTCCTAAAACAAAACAAATGGGTAAACCGGATAGCATCCTATAATGTGGTATATTAGGACGCCATTTTGGTCGCAATAAACATTTTATGGGACCAAAAAAATAGTTTTAAAATGTTCGAGTTTATTAGGACGCCGATAAGTGTCCTAAATATCTATTACAACCCCTTCCTACGGGACACTTTTATTGTTGGTCTTATTAGGTTAAGGTCCTATAAATATTTTTATTAGGACAGCTAACAGACGTTTTCCTATAAGTTCCTCTTTTTTGTTAGTGCACATTCTGCTAGGAGCTAGAAAATTGACTAACTTTTCATAACTGGAAGATTGATCCAAGCATATGAATAAAATCTTGTTCTTTTTTCAACCCCTGAGTTGTGTAAAGCAGGGAGAGGGTCGCGCCTTGAGGTATTTAGGGAAGTGAAAAAATTAAAGAAAATGCTCATAAAAAAATCATTAAATACCCACCTACACCCTGATACCATACGGAAAATCCTATAAAATAAATACTTAAATACGCACCTAACCTATGCAACGTAATCACGGCATCAAACATCAAATCATATCAGAAAATCCTTCCGATATCCTTCTCTCTGTACTTTGTATTCTCCAACGCTATATACTCTCTCGATTCATCGATTAACAATGGCTAATTAGAAGGAATGACATAAACTTTGTAATAAATCCCTGCTTTTTCTGTTCAATCCATCAAATGTATCTCATCTGGTATGTATTTTTTTTATAATTTATTTTCAATTTGATTAATAGAATATTTGATCAAAAAATAGTTGTAATATGCAGTGTTGGTTTATTGTTATTTGATTTTCAGTTCACGAAAAACCACTTCAATTGTGGAATGTAGCTTTTGCAATTTTTTGTGATGAGAAATACCACTTTGTGGAAAGTTTTATTGTTTGTTGGTGTAAAAGGAAGATTTGGGAATGTTTATTGTTTGTTGTGTTAAAAGGCAGATTTTGGGTGTTGATTATTGTTTCAGTTTGTGTATTGTACTTTTGAATATATATAAGATTGAAATAAAGTTTTTATTAATTACCAAGTTGGGAGTTAGTTTATTAACAAGGCATCATAAAACTTTAATTTAATAAAGCACCCAAACACTCTTATAGGGTATGCATTTGATAGTATGTATTAATTTCTCTCTCTAGTTTGCCAATTATTGTTCGACAGATTACCATCTTTTATAAAGATTCACTATATGGCAGATCAACTGATGTAGTGAAATTATGAAAAGTTGGATCCTAGGTTTTCAAGAAAATTATTTGGTTATATTAATATTTCCATGGGTATTATATTTTCTTGAAAACATGTATTATCGAAAATACTAAAATTGAATTTTGAAAATTCTTTTAAATGTATTAATGCAACATTGAACCGTAAACATAAGTTATTCTTTTCACAAGTAAATTGATCTACACCCGTATGAGTTTTTGGTTAGAATCAACTTTACGAAAAGAATAAACATAGTCTTCTTTCCATATAGAGAAGTGTGAGACTTAATCCTAATCCTTTTCATGAATGAGAAAGGTACAATAGGATAATTAGAATTGTTTATTTTCTAAATAAATAACTCATAGCAATCTTTAATAGTAATATGATTTGCACTTTATGAGTTATTAAAATAGAAACTAGACAAATTACCGCAAAATGGTAAAATACAAACTAGCAATTTTTTCTAGTTGTTTTGTTTTGACCATTTAAAGATACTACATACAATTGTTGGTATGATAGATCTATTCAGGAAGAAATTGCATGCCCAGTTTTTTCAAGTTAATAGTTTGGAATGTGATGAATCACATTTACATAGTAGAATTCATTCTTTTA
>LBNU01031536.1:164602-193191 GCA_014162995.1 Artemisia annua | reverse complement strand
TTTTTTTATAGGAGGAGATATAAATGGTAGCTCGCAATACCAATCCCCCTCACTGCATCAACAATGACAATGACAATCACCACCCCCGCCCCCGACTAAACGTATGGGGGGTTATGTTAGTGCCATACGTAGTTTTTGTTCTGACTGTAGTTCACATTATTGTAACAGATTTAGTATATCACGGTGGTAGGGTGGATATTAATGACATTGACATAGATAATATCCGTGTTAACTACACGCTTTTAAACATAACTACAGTCGCACTCAGTGGGAATACCACCCTTGAAGTGTTTTTCAAAACGTCTGGTAATGTCGAGCGTTTCTTTGGAGATTTTAAATTAAGCTCGACTGTTTTTCGAAATGACCCAATAAATAGCTTTTCACAATACACGGGTACATCATCAGAAGGTGAAAAAGATGTTGTGGTAGTTAGATATAATTCCCATCCAACGACCTTACCACCAGAAAAGCTACGGCTTTTCAGTGAGTCGTTAGCCAAAGGAAAATTTTGGCTACGACTGAGCGTCGAATATGCATGGAATGTAAAGCAGGAGGTATATTCTATTATAACTCCTCCTATGAAGTATGTTCGTCTTTGTTGTCAGATTCCGTATAAAGCAGTTCATGGTGATAAATACCACCCGACTAGATGTATTAAACTTTGAAATAAATTAGACTTTGAAACAAATTTAAAATATTACATTTATAGAGTATTGGTTTTTTAAAGCATGTGCATTCTTTCATGATATTGACATTTACATGGATCTCACTTAGTACAAACTTTAGATATAACTTGAATAAAGGGTTCGATCATCAAGTCGTTGATATCAATATAACTTGGTGAAGGAAAAAAAGAGTGCAGTACACATTTGAACATCGATTCAAAAGAGAATACCATATAGCCAAAAGCGGAGACCCATATGTCTTCCAAACATAGCCATTAAGGGTGCAGAATAGCAAGCAGCCTTCCCATACATGACACACAACAAATACTGATGCTTGAAGGGATGATAGCAAAATAGCCTGAGCACCATAAAATAGGAAACAATAGAGGCATCGAACTACATTTCCTTAGAAGTAAAAACAGACCAAGCCCTATGAAGAAGGCACATCTTTTAGCTCTCTCTAGACATGGCAAGGATGCTTCTACAACTAAGGCATCATCCTAAGCATATTGCCTCAGTTGACATTGTTATGGTCTTTGTAGACCAAATCTGCTTCAAATATGATGAACTTTTTATTTATGGCTGCTACATAAGAAATTGTTGATTTTGATCTCTTCAAGAAACTCAAACATTAATGGTGTAGTTTTTGAGTGTATGTATGTGGCTACGAGATATTTTTCAAGAATCAAATGTCCCATGAAGAAATAGAAGTGTATGATAAAATTTTGATGTGCATGATGTGGGAAATATGGTTATGAATTAATACGTAAATGTCTAGAATCGAACGCGAGACCTCGGGATTGCACACATTGCAAATGAGTATTAAGGAAAAATAATAAATATATTTTTATATTTATTATTAGACACAAGNGTCGTTAGCCAAAGGAAAATTTTGGCTACGACTGAGCGTCGAATATGCATGGAATGTAAAGCAGGAGGTATATTCTATTATAACTCCTCCTATGAAGTATGTTCGTTTTTGTTGTCAGATTCCGTATAAAGCAGTTCATGGTGATAAATACCACCCGACTAGATGTATTAAACTTTGAAATAAATTAGACTTTGAAACAAATTTAAAATATTACATTTATAGAGTATTGGTTTTTTAAAGCATGTGCATTCTTTCATGATATTGACATTTACATGGATCTCACTTAGTACAAACTTTAGATATAACTTGAATAAAGGGTTCGTTCATCAAGTCGTTGATATCAATATAACTTGGTGAAGGAAAAGAGTGCAGTACACATTTGAACATCGATTCAAAAGAGAATACCATATAGCCAAAAGCGGAGACCCATATGTCTTCCAAACATAGCCATTAGTGGTGCAGAATAGCAAGCAGCCTTCCCATACATGACACACAACAAAGACTGATGCTTGAAGGGATGATAACAAAATAGCCTGAGCACCATAAAATAGGAAACAATAGAGGCATCGAACTACATTTCCTTAGAAGTAAAAACAGACCAAGCCCTATGAAGAAGGCACATCTTTTAGCTCTCTCTAGACATGGCAAGGATGCTTCTACAACTAAGGCATCATCCTAAGCATATTGCCTCAGTTGACATTGCTATCGTCTAATTTGTAGGACCAAATCTGCTTAATATGATCAACTTTTATTTATGGCTGCTACATAAAAAATTGTTGATTTTGATCTCTTCAAGAAACTCAAACATTAATGGTGTAGTTTTCAAGTGTATGTAGGTGGCTATGAGATTTATTTTTAAAGAATCAATTGTCAATGAAGCTTCCATTTATGTAGGCCGTTGCAAATTAGTAGATAGATGGATTTTGTAGCTTCCTATATGTAAAAGCTCTTGACTAGTATAATTAGCTGCTTCATTCTAAGCACCAGATTTCGTTTCTAACGTTTCTCAATAGTTATTCCTGGTAATATTTTATCAAAACATTTTGCATTTTTGTTTGTAATGTGACGAAGACAGGTGACCATTAACTTGACACATTCAATAATATCAGTAAAAACATAAATCTAACAACAACAACCCAAATTAATCCAAAAGTTTGTAAAGCCTAATATCGTGACCCAAAATTCCTTTCAACTTCGATCAAAACTTGTTTCAATGCCTACTAAAAAGTACAAACCACTTCTCGATAATTTGACTTACCTAAATTGTATTTGCTTCGACCCAAAGCCTCTAAGGCAAAATAAATTGGGTGATTATATTAAATCCTTGTCGCGTTAATGAATTGTTCAGAGACTTGAGAGATGTCGTCCTTAAGGATTAGGTTAAAAATCCAACTTTTACTTGTAATGCATCATTGTAGCTTATTTTGCCCTCTGGCTTCATGCCAGAGTTCTCAATATCAAAACTTTGGTTTAGCTTGATTCAAGTTGAACCCTCTTTATATAATTTTAAATACACAGTAATGAGTAAATATAACTAAAAGGGCTAGACATGGTCTGTTAATCCACCAAACCAATAGAATTATTACATGGGTTGGTGTATATCGATGCAATGTAATATATACGTAGTAACAAAGTAGGCTGGTGCAATTTTGTGGATTCCAAAATTTTATGAATAAAGACACACATTAGTATATGTTCCATTCGAGACTTTTAAAGTGAATTAATTAGTCTCAATTTGGAAAAGAAAAACTTGTTTAAAATATTGAAAACAAGAGGCAATCTTCTTTTTCAAGAATGATTATTATTCGATAGTCTATCATACTTTGATACTCGAAGACATTTTTATGTCAATACGACTATAATCTCACATAAAGTGCTACATGTTACTTAGAAGCACACCACTTCCTCATACAACAAACGCAAGTAGTGCATCTACAAGTAAAATATACTACCTCGGTTCCTCTAGGCCGGTGATCTGTGCATGCTTGATCACAACTATCATCGTCGCAAGCTTTTGGTGCCAAATCGAATGCATATGTGTTTAAGTCAGGACCTGGCAACAAAGTTTTACATAAAAAGCAATCAGGAAAATGAATAAATGAATACTAAATGGCCTTTGGCCTAGTGGTAATTGGAAGACCTAATCAGCAGGTTAGAATCTTTTCAAAAACATATGTAAAAACTAAGAAATATGCCAACAAAACTCAGTCAGTTGAAGCATTACTAAAATTTTTGCAAATTTCAGCTGACCCAGCAACAACCTCTTTCTGGAAACGCATAAATAGCATGCAACTAATAAAAAGAAAACATATAGTTTTTTTAACCATCACAAACTCAGTTTTTCTATAGTATAACAAGAATTTAGACTTATATTGTCATATTTGTTAATACCGAGATATTTATATCTGGTTTTCAAATAGGGTGGAAAGGAGAGAGGAGAAAGGGAAGGAGAATAAGTTCTCATGATTTTTATGGATAAAAACTAAAGAATGCAGAGAATCAAAAATTTACAAAGGAGCCTTTCCACCTTCTTATTCTGGTGAGAATCAAAAGACTGCACAAAAAAAAGGAACACGTGTATACTCATTGCACACGCAACGCACATTCCACACGTTAAATTCTAAAGACCCATCACTTTTGCTCCGGACAGAAGGATTTTATTAACCTCTATAATCACCCTAATCGATCTGGTGTTTGTGAAAGTCGTTTCCCGTCCCTAACTAAGGTACATCATTGCTCCGTTTTGATTTATTCTGCTACAGTAATCGACATATATGAACAAACACTAGCCGATTTGGTAAAAAAAAACATCGTATCTTGATAAGTACCAAAATGTAAAGATAGATTGCAAAACCAGGATTTCTCGAAGTAATGCTAGAACTAATCAGGAGTTATCGAAATGGAGAATCAAACTCGAAATGTAGTTCTATTAATTGTTGTAACTGAATGATTACAATGAGTGTGAAATGTGAAATGAAAGAGAAGAGAGAAAAGATTACAATTCAATAGCTAAATGAAATGGAAAACTATAACGGGTATATAAAGGTCATTTGGGTGGGAAAGTCAGTTGAGGTGGGATTTGGTTGTTTGTTGACTTTCCAATATGACCCATAACAATCCATTCCCCTTAAAATTTGATCTTGTCCTCAAGATCAGCAATCAAAGTGAACTTATGAATGTCATCCTTTGCTAATCCATTTCCCCATCAATGAAAAAAACACTCCTAATATTAATTGAAATCTTCTACCAAAACACCCTTCAGGCTAAGTGATCTCTCTGAGCATATGAGTCCCTGAACTAAGTCACACTCCTTCAGGCTTACTTGCTACTGACCTCGCTGAACAAACAACAAGCTGGACTTCTTTATAACTCGTGACTCACACAATCCTCTGACTAACACAATGAACTTAACCACGCATTGACTTCCTTATTTAACTAGCAACTGAGCATACTAAAACTCATATCAATACTTCCCTCTTCAAAAGATTCTTGTCCTCAAGAATCATGGAAATGCAACACTTGAAAGCAAGACTTCAATCCAATTTACTGTAAACTATTGATATAAGTCATACTTAACAGACCTTCACATCTTTTAACAACCCTTCGCATCTTTTTAACATTTCCCAATACTTGCTCAAGTAAGGAAGTCTTCAAGCAAATTTGGCAACCATATGAACCCATCAGCAACTTGACACTCAATTTACCCCTTACATACTTCTCAAAATAGTCTACACCTATATGACTTTCTACAATTATGCTCACTTTGAATCCATTATCAGTTAGCTTATCTTGAGAATCAATAACCCATAAAGGCTGAATATGGCCACTAAGGTAGCTTCCATACCAAAAACAAAACCAATAAATGTACCAAATAAACCTGGTCCATTTTCACCCGCCCCCTGTTTGTGAGTATCTTCATACACGGATTTGAATGAGTTGCCACTAACAGATATGTCCCCTTCAAGTTCAATGCCTACTTCAGTGTGCGCTAGTTAAGGTACTAGTCCTTTATTTGCCTTGATCCATTTTGCTCCTTTTTTTTCCTCTTTGGCCATTTCCAAATGTCAAATTTCCACTTTCCATGTCTAATTTTGCGTTCTGTACCAGCTACTTTCTTCCTCGTGGGCCATTTCCATATGTCAAACTCCAAATGAGCAAAATTAGCTTCATTCTTTTCAGCAACTTCTTTATCACTCATCTTCATTTTAACCTGCTCTGTACCTTCTTCTTGTTTATACCACTCGTCATCACAAGTGAATGTCTTACCAGAAAAACTATGAACATGAGATGCATAAGTAGCCACATAAAAACTTTTATACCCATCTGCCCAAATACACCTCTGATCACAGTATTTTCCCAACACCAGGTCGCTTAAAATAAGATCATTATCTTCTTTACTCGGATTTTGTTCTACGCCATACTCATATTTGTTTTCTACCAAGCTATTACATTTACCTTTTACAACTTCCTTCCCTTTTGTATATGGTAAACAAATGTTCATTAAATTTGCACAATCCTGAAATTCATCAACCTCCATACCCATAAACTCTGAGTCTAGACTCTCACTATCTACAATCTTACTAGTATTTACCTTCATACTCACATCACCATAAACCAATCTTCCTAAGTCTATTCTTTCCTCACTCTCCTCAATCTCATCCTCTTCTTTAACAAACATATCACAAACGACTACACTTGCCTTCAATTCAGTTTCACTACTTTTAACCTCATCTTTACCAAGTTCATCAAAAACGCCCACACACTTAGTGCCGTCATCCATTTCACTTACCCTCAATTCCATCTCTTCACATTCAACATCTTTCCTACTAACATCAAGATCCCTCAACCCCACATTACTTTTCACCTCTTCTTTTGATTCATCACATTTTGAAGAAGAGAACAATGGTCGATTAGAGTTCTTTGTCATAACATTGTACGTAAATTCTTGCAACTTAGCCAATCCATATGCATCCGAGAGGCTTTTGGGTTTGAACAATCTAACTCCTTTTTCAACTTCAGGTTTCAACCCCTCAATGAATAGACTAACAGCAAATACATTGGCTAAACCCATTCTATCAACAAATGAATTAAACAATTCATAATATTCTTTAACCGAACCCTCTTGTTTAGGTTTTTTGATTGCAATAGTCGCTTCTTGCAGATTAGCCAACAAGTATGCCTCATGAAGCGTTTTCGGGTTGAAAAATCTAACATTTCTTTCAATTTCTGGTTGTAACCCCCACATAAAGAGACCAATGAGACACCCTTCGCCTAACCCCATTTTTTTAGTCAAAGAAATTTGTGGATTGTAATAAGAAGTAAAAACATCATAATATTCTCTTACCGACCCATCTTGTTTGAAATATTTGAGACTTGGCATTTCATCGAACACATTATATGCATCTTTCGCATTCTTGTTCCAACCTTGACTGATTGAACCAACTATTGTTGTAGGAACCATCTTGATTACCCAATTCTTGAATTATGATAATTGTTCTTGATCACAAATGTTACTATACTCAAACGGCTCACCAGAAAAATAACAAGAATTTAATGAAACGATAACGGAGTTGCCAGGAAGGCAGCTCTGATACCAATTGATAAACCCACACCTAACTGAAGATGAGGTGTTTAAGGATGTACAACCTGATATGATAGGAGATGATGTCGTAGTCGATGAGGTTGTACAGGATAGGGCTGTGGAGAATGAGGTTGTTGATATGGTTACTGATAACGTTGTTCAACATCAGGTGTTACCGGATAGGGTTGAGGATAATGAAGTTGAAAATGTGGATGATATGGATGTTGCTGGTCAATCAGAAGCTAATATAGATGAAGTTGTGCTAGCTAGGCAGAAAAAACTTGATAAAGGAAAGTCTGTTATGACCGGGAAAAAGAAGCCAAAATCAAATAATATTAGCAGAGTTCCTAGGATTACAGGTATAAGTATACGAGAGAATTCTAATCCTCAAGTATCTGCAGAATCTGAAACAGAAAGTGAGGATAACAATCCTAACAACGGTGATGTGTCATCTGCTTATGACTTATACGATTCTGATTCTGAAACAGATAAGTCGTATGGTTACCTTAGTAATGCTGATGATGAGGTTATTGAACTTCGAAAACGGAAAATAGAAAGGAAACAAAGGGATTCTGATGAGCAAGAGGCCAAAGACCAAAATGATGAACCTGACGATAACACACCGGAAGTGGATGATGGGGCTGGGCCTACTGGTTTAGGGCCATTAATTAGGCAACATGAAAAGTTCATGGAAGGGTTGTTGAAGCAGTTAAGAAATAATGCAATTGGGTTAGCAGATCCATTTTCCGTTGTGCATAAAAGGAAAAAGGGCGAAAAGTATCCTATCTACGATGAAGATACTCACTGGAGACTAAAGAAACCAATGGTAATACTTTTTATTCAATTTTGAATAACATGTGATTATAACAGATACTTAGTATTCAGTTTTGGCATTACTTGATTATTTTTTTTTGTTATAATTGACAGCTTGGCCAAAAGTTTCCGAATGCTGAAAGTTTTAGAGAATGCCTCACATTTTACGCATTGGCAAATGGGTTTTCACTTTGGTTTGAGAGGAATGAAACAAAAAAGGTAATTGCCAAATGTGGACAACGAAAAGAGACGCTTAAGGATCCAAGCAAAGGGAAACAGACATGTAAACAGAAGTATCCATCAGACAAGGCTGGCAACTCAGAATGCTCTTGGAGGTGTTACGGGAAATTGCTAAGAGGGGAAGCTACATTTCAGGTTATTTCATTAAAGGATACCCACACATGTGTTCGTAATTTTCATTATGGTAGGCTAGTTAACTACAAATGGATAGGAAAATAGTTCGGAGATAAGATTAGGATGAACCCAAACATAACTATTAACAATATTGCTGAACTAGTCTTAAAGAAATACAAATGCCATGTTAGCCGAACCCAATGTAGGAACGCTAAGATATATGCATTGAATGAAAGAGATGCGACTATCCAGGATCACTATGGATTACTCAGATCTTATGCTAAGGCTTTATTAGACTCAAATCCTGGTAGTACGGTAAAAGTTGGTGTGTCGGTGAACCCTGATGAGAAGACATACTTCGACCGATTTTACTTATGTTTCAAAGCTTTGAAAGAAGGATGGAAATTAGGGTGTCGTAGGATAATAGCACTAGATGGGTGTTTTTTGAAAAAACCAAACCAGGGGGAGATTTTGACAGCAGTTGGTAGAGACGGAAATAACCATATATTTCCTGTTGCATGGGCTGTCGTGACAGTGGAGAATAAAGACAATTGGAGTTGGTTCTTAAAGTTATTGGGTGAGGATTTAGAAATTCCTTCAGGCCATGGGTTGACACTCATGTCTGACCAACACAAGGTATTGCATATGACATAATTTTATTTTTGTTTATAACACTTTAACTAATAAAATGGGAAGTAACGAATTTTATTAATACTGTTATCGTAAGGGTTGATAGAGGCAGTCAAAGATGTGATGCCACTAGCAGAGCATCGTCAATGTGCACGTCATATTTACGAAGGGTTTCGAAAAGAATTCCGCGGTGAGGAATTTCGTCTGCTATTTTGGGGTGCATCAAAGGCATCGTATCCTGCCCAACATAACAAAGTAATGCAGAAGATAAAAACAGCCAACCCAAAAGCCCATGAATATTTGGTTAAAAAGATCCTAAGTCTTGGTCCAGAGCATTTTTTAATGAGGGTATATGCTGTGAAGCTGTTGAAAATGGCTTCAGCGAATGTTTTAATTCGGTGTTAGCCAACATACGACACAAACCCATTATCACAATGTTAGAGTCAATGAGAGTGCTTGTCGTGGAGAGGTTGCACACCATGAGAATGTTGATGGAAAAATGGACAAGTGATATCTGCCCAAACATTCAGAAGGTGTTGGAAACAACAAAAGATCAACAAAGGTAACTTCAACAAAATGATCGTTAATTTATTCTGTTTATAGTATAGAATTAGTAACTTTGAACTTATTTTATGTTGGTAGGTTTTGGCATGTTGTATCGTTTGGTGGAAACTTGTTTGAAGTTAGGAGAGGCAGCCACGCATTCAAGGTTGATGAACCAAACAGGAAATGCTCGTGTCGAATGTGGCAGATTTCAGGTTTGCCTTGTTGCCATGCCATAGCTTGTATATTTAAAATGAATAAGATGGTGGAGGAGTACGTTCCTAAGTGTTTTAGGAAAGAAAGATATTTGCTAACTTATAGTCAATATATGAAACCTGTTGAGGGCATTGAGTTTTGGCCGGACGTTAGTAATTATTCAAGGGTTTTAGGGCCTATTCCTAAGTCAATGCCTGGAAGGCCTAGGAAAAAGAGGGTCAGGGCTAGCCATGAACCAAAGTCTACTACTAGGATAAGTAAGGCAGGTATTGTTATTACTTGTCAAAACTGTGGTGAAGCTGGGCATAATAAAAAGGGATGTACAAACCCAACAAAAGCTCCAACTCCTAAAGAAAAACCCAAACGCGGAAGGCCATTTAAAAAACAAAATGTTGAGCCTGAGTTGGTTGATGATGAAGATATACCTAGGTTTGTCCACACTGAAGTTAATGAGTATGAAATGGGAGCAAGTAACATGAGAGGTGTGTTTAGTGATGGGAGAGTGTTTCATATGGGAAAGATGGTGAACAAGAGGGGTGGCCATGCTCACAGGGGTGGTCACTTAAAGATGAGAGGCGGTAAGACTAAGACCGGTAGACTAATTCCTGCTGAGAGGTTAGGAAGGATGGGAACATGGTTGGCGATGGATGCTGCATCTTCAGATACTATTGAGGATCAACAAAATTTAAATTCAACTATGCCCGGCATAACTGAATCAGTTAACCCTGCTGAAAACATACCAGGTAAACATATATGAACATACATTATTTATTTTAGATTGAATTTGTTATAAGTTTTCGAATACACTTGAACTAAAATGTATATGTTTGTAGGTACACAACAATCTCAAGTTGGTGACAACGACATTGTTGAAACAAGAATTATAAGGGGTGGCAGGGGTACATCACTCAGAGGTGGAAGGGGTTCAACATCAGTTAGAGGTGGAAGGGGAACAACATCAGTTAGAGGTGGAAGGGGAACAACTACAAACAGAGGTGGAACATCTGCATCAGGGATGGTTGGTAGAAGTGATGTAGCAGCAAGAGTGACTAGACAAACAAGATCAGCTGAAGCACAACCCTTGCAACAAGCACAACCTTTGCAACAACCAATCCCAAGAGCAGCACCACAAATGATACCACCAAGAATGCCTAGTCAAAGAATTCTTCAAAAAAAAATTGTCTGCACCAATCACTGGACCTGGTTCCAGTAAAGACAATGAAATACTTGTGGAGTAGATCTACAAGTATGTAATATTGCACATATTTTGCCAACTCTTTTATGTGCAGAAACAATCTAACTTGAATGATGTGTATATGTTTCATTATGCTGCCCTATTTTGTTCATGGAAGGGCCTAGTTAATTAGGAAGAAACTGATATAGTGAAGCAATTATTGCCACTATGAAGGTGTGTAAGATATGTCTAGTAGTGCTGCATTTCAAGCCACTACTGAGCCCTATTTTGTTCACTGAAGGGCATTGTAATGATATTAGGATGGATGTGTTCTGGTTGTAACAATGTAAGGTGCATTTGCACAAACTGAATGTTATGAAAGAACACGTTATGTTTATGTTATTAACTTGTTTTAATGTTTTATTCGAAAGAAAGAGTCTATATATTGACATAACATTCAACAAGTGTAATGGTTACCAACAGATTGGTGTTTCAGGAACATTCAACAAGCATTACATATATTTATTGACATAACATTCAACAACTATAACATTCAACATGTCTCATGCTTATACAAAACAATATCATTGAAGGAATAATAGCAAAACATTAGTGTCTTAGGAACATTGAACAAGCATTACATGGTCATGGTGATACAAAACATAACGTTAGTGTCTTAGGAACACAATAGAATACAACATAAACTACATAACAAAAGAGTAGCAGAAATACCAAATACAATACTAGAACAACTACTTTCTAATGGACACAATAAAGGTAACTGCAATCAAGAACATTAGCAGAATTATCAAACATGTGGAACCAACCAAGAACATGTCATACACCTTTCCCTTCAGCTTTAAGTCATTCAATTCCTTGCAAACAAGTTCCATCGATTGTTCATCAATTGCCTTGGTTGATATCTGTTTTTGAGCAACATCTTCATGGGTATGGTTAGCAAGGTTGCACTCCAACATTTGGTTATCCTTATAGAGCGTGTACATAAGGTCTTTGTAGTAATCTGATGGTAACTCATCATCAAGAAACCCATACACTTCACATTTTTTATCTTTATTCTATGAAATGTAAACACAAATGTCAATATAAATAACAACAATGTGAGTTTATGTATACGAGTGGAAGTAAGAGACTTACACGGACGGGACAAGCTTTGAATCTACGTCCTGGATTTTCAGGAGTCCATGCCATTTGTTCATAAATTAGGAACTTACAAATACAATGTGTCATACGAGCAATTTCTTCTTTGGTATATCTCTTTCGATAATAACGAGATGATGAAGTTGATGAAGCCATTATATTACAAAGTTATTATGAAGATATGGGATTGTAATTTGGGTGTGATTTTGAATTAATTGATTGAGAGGGGTTAGGGTTCATGTGTGTGGCTGCAAGAAGAAGAAAGAGTAAAGTGAATTTTTGTTGCATTTGAATCTTAAATGAGTTGATTATACACTATTAAAAAAAAAAAAAAAAAAAAAAAAAAAAAAAAAAAAAAAAAAAAAAAACGTCGCTTACAACCTCCTGATTTGGCAGCAACCGGATGTGGGGGTCAAATTTTCCATCATAAGAGACAAAATAGTCGAGTTGGGTGTATAGAAAAGATTAAAAAAAAAATTCGCTACACAAAAGTGGCAAGTTCAATACATTAATAAATATTTTGCCCAAATAAGTTGGTGATAAAGTATTTTTCAAATAAATATAGTTTGTAATTAAGAAAAATTTTGTTAGTGAATAATCAGGCTGATAAACCATTTTTACTCTGCATAAAGACTTGTTTTAGCTAGTGTATAATCAGGTCACATGGGCAGCTTCTTTTTTGTTTATATTTGCACAGTCAACTTGTTTCGTAGTCTAGTCACATATGATTATATGAGGTTTTGTTGTTTGTGTTTTGGTGTTTCAATGAATCATAGGGGTTCACCTACTAATTTTTACACCAAATTATTGCCACTCATTTTGTAAATTCCAGATGTTGACGGTTGACCCAAAATCGTTTATGAACATGTTGTTGCTAAACTTTACTTTGTAGGGAGATAACAACTTTGTCCCAATGGATCGATCATCCAAATTTGGCGAATAACAATGTTTCGTCGATTTTTAGTCCTGTTGTGATGTTGACCTAAAAAGATATGTGACCCCTATTGCTAAAACTGCGAAAATTGTTAAAGATGATTGCTTATTTCTTTTGTTTATCTTTTAAATTCATACCGGTCCTTATTTGAGTTTAAGAAACACAACAAGGTACATCTTTTTATTATTACAAAATAATGAATTGAGCTCATTTAATGCTACCAATTTTAATGAATTTTAGCTGATACTATGAACAAATTAAACGTTTCAAGATACACCATGCATAGCGTCTAAATAAACGAACAAAAATAACATACTTTTCAAAGAACAAACATGAACGCAAATGTGTTTGTTTTTGTTCATATTAGTTCATTTGTTCGGTTAAACCAAAACTAACGAACCCGAACAAGCCTCATTGGCATTGGTTCGGTTATTTAACCATACTTATATATTATCAAATAGTGAAGTTATTTATTTATTTATTTATTTATTTATTTATTTATTCCTTAAATTATTTTTCTCTATCTCCAATAAACTCTTAGATTCTCATTGTGTTTTAGGTTTGATAATTAGATATTTTATTAATCCAATGATTTGAAAAACTAATATGAAGCATGATTAAAAAAATAGAAAAATTGGAAAGACATCATATTTAAATTTTGCTTTAGGCCTCTATAAGGCTTGAGCCACCCTGCCCAGCTTATACAATTTTTTAAATAGGGAAATCCCGAAGTAGACCAGTTGCCATATAACTGATCACTTTCTAATTATTTTTTTGGTGAGAAAAATATAGACCGGTTGCCTTGGCAACTTGCACTATCCAATCATGTGTAGCCATGTGTCCGACATTTTTGTAATAAAGTTGGGTAACTCACACCAGTTGCCCAATAAGTACCCAGTTGCCCTATGACTCATCACCTCGTAATCAGTAAAGTTACACTTGTCACTTACTGGTTTGAGTTGCCCAACGTGGCAGTTGCCCGCGGTCTAATTTCGGCTCACCCAAAAAAATGATCTAGAAAATGATTAATCATAAGGCAACCGGTCTACTTTGAAAATTTTCACTTTTAAATATTACAACCTGACAGCAAAAGAGTTAAATTGGATAAAGATGCAATTAGACACATATTGATTCCACGGCAATTTTATTCTTTCGTCACAACAAACACAAGAGCCTGTCAGCTACTCTGTTTCCGATTTTCTGTAGCTACCAAACATTGGAATAGGTTTTCTTTCTTATGTACAATTTCATTCTCTGTTTCAATTCCATTATGTGTGATTCCATCATACAAAACATTCGCTAAAAATAAGCATTAAATACACAAAACCTTTTTTTTAACTTCTAAGTAATGAAATACTTATTACATAGCATCAATGGGCATTGAAATATGAAGACACAAACGTTCTATATAAAGATTTTAATTATAATTCTAGCTGTTAGGAAATCAAATACTTTACATACCCTTTCTTCATAGTTAAATAGCATTCATTAGATTAGGAGGGCGTTTTATATAACTTACGTGTTTGGTTTATTCGGTTTTGTAGATAGAAAATAGCCGTGTGAATCTATAGGATTTATGTATCATTGATTATTTTTTCTTGTAGTGGTTGTTGTTTGATGATACGTAAATATCCATGACCGAAGAGTCGGGCATGCACCATCTATCTATACCTACAATTTAGTATCACTAATTAATTGTATCACTAATTAAGAAGAGTAATGTACGTTATTTAATATCTAATACTGAGTAAAAAGCATGACTAATCGTGCGAGGGCGTAGAATAAATATATCTCGGGTCACTACAAAAATTCAAGCAAATAGCCATGGATAACAATTGTGGGTAAAAGCTACCTCATGTCAATACAATAAACAGTCTATTTTCTTCGCCCTTTTAAAGGCTGCACAAAACTCAATTCAACATGCTGATCTATTTTTTAAATGTGTCGAAAACGACCCAAAACCCATGATAAACTATTCTACTCTTTACCAGACTTATATTTCAGCTTATATAACATGTTAAGATCATATTCCAATGATTCTATAAGCAATTCAAATGATTTAAACATTTCATAAGCTAGTACCAAACACTCGTAACTTGACATACATACTTAAAGATAATCATCAACTATTATCTTGAATTTTTCTATATCATTAACCACAATTTGACCACATGATTCTTGACATGATTATATCATAACAAGGCTTCAACTATCATGTTTCACCATAATTCATTATAAATTAAAACTAGGATATCATAAACTTCAAATAACATAAAACTTCTCAAAAGTGGTATAAACATAAACCATAACATGATTGTACATTGAAGAAGATAATGTTATTGATGCGTGGTTTTGCAATCTTGCAAAAGGTTTTACTTCTCAAGGGATCTTGAGAAGCTTGCAATCCCCACCAGGCATTGTACCTGACCGATGTAGTATAGTGTAGTGGCAAGTACCGGGGGATTGATCGTTCTACTTGGGGAATAGTGTTCGTTAGGATTGAAATGGATTCAACTAGGTCTAGAGGTGAGGGATGATTCTTTTTGTATTTTTATATTTTAAGGAAAGCAAGTAAAAATCTCGGTTATAGGAAGAGTGGGCGGAATTAGTTGCTAGTCAACTAACCCAAATAACTACAAAAGCAATAAAAATAAAATAACAAGAAAATAAATGTGAGAGACTTCTAATATGGAGACAAACGTGTTTACTTAGGTTTCCTTACTCCCTAGTTATCTTTTATTGATTGATAGGTGTGCTACAATTGTGTGGATGCCGGGTTACAGTCTTAATACCATTCGTGGGGCTGTGTACAATCTTCCCCAACTCTATAAGCTCTTATCTCCTCCTACAACGACACGTAAAGCGCCCAATCATAGGGATTATAAACAGTGGCTTATGCATTAAGTACAACCAATTAACTGTAGTACACATCCAATTCATGTTTCTTAAGACGTCAAGCATATTACCATTTGGAGTATTGCCAGTTTTCTTAAGCCTAACATCGATAAACATCCACCCACAACAATTAATAACAAACCAATCAATGAATAATCAATAACTAGGTTTCATTAGATCTAAGCAAACACAAACAAACCTAGCCTAGCACGTTAAAGGAAAGAAAAACATACGATATAATCAAACAACACATAGACATATTGAATGATTAAATGATAACTTATCTTTAATTAAACATGGAAGAAAAGAGGGTTTGAAACCTCAAAATAGCTGCAAAAGTCAACTAGGGTTCATACCCTAAGTTCCTACCAAAAGTCCTCCCTTTAATGAATGAGAAATCGAAAATTATATATAGATTTACAATGGTGACGGCGTCACCTTTTGGGTCCTGACGCCGTCACCTCGCCGTGTTAGGGTTTCTTGATTGCCTAGATCTACTCTTGACGCTGTCTGGTTGGTTTGGGTTCTGGGTCGTCTCTCTTTGATTTAACACTAGACGCTCTTGATGAAATAACACGTGACGCCGGCACGTGTAAATGACTCAAAATCTTTCTGGCCAGTCAAGTGTAAAGTAATTATCCACCTCTTCATCAATGAGTGACGGCGTCACCTTGTGGTGCTTGACGCCGTCAGGTACTGTTTCCAGAATTCCTCTTCAAAGTACCTAAATTCACAAAAGCAACGATTTGAGGCAATATTTAATCATATTATCACGACTTAGGGCTTAAATGACCCCTTAAAAACGTAACATTTCGTCTCATCAGTTATATCAAGACTTGTACTACTCTTAAACTTCCCCCAAAACCCGCTAGCAACTTTTCTTGATTATCAATACTCTTGCACATGAATCCTTAACCAATTGTTTATTTTTGTGATAAAATCATAACTTAGAACTTATACTATCTAAATTCTATAAAAGCTACATGATGCCAACACACTAACACGTGTGTCTTTATGATTAATATTTGTGTTTATAAGTCCATTAAGTCATAAGGGTAAACTAATAATTTAGTTCTTTAACGGTCATTAGTTTTTGATGTTAAATCTCTTGCACTGTTAGTCTTTTTCGCTAACTATTTTACATTTTAAGTCGTTATCTCTATAAAATATATGACAAGGACCTTTCTAATTTTCTAATTTTAATATAAAAGTCTATTTCTAAAACTTATAAAAATCAAGATGGTACATCTGTGTAATAATTTATAATTTTTTATTACATGAATAATCCTAATCGTTATTATAATCTATATTTTTCAAATAATAACTATCAATGCAAATAGTTTAATTATAATCTATATTTTTCAAATAATAACTATCAATGCAAATAGTTTAAGGGATTATTTATGTAATTAAAATCAAACAAGTACCACGAGTGCAATTTTGAGTAAACCACATGTACAATGACGTTTGGTTAGGGTTTTGGGTTGAAGGGGTTTTTGTATCCTTTTGGTAATGAGAAATGATTAGCATGTCTAAAACTTGTGCCTAAACTTATGCCTAAAATTACATGTAAATCATTTATTAGTGAGAGGTCCACCGTCTCACTAACCCATCAACTAATGATATGCATGTTTAGGCATAAGTTTAGACATACATTTAGTCATGCCAATTATTTCCCTTTTATAATTTCCTCTTTTAGAAATTCCAATGAGGAGCCCAGGGCTTTATTCATTGGGATAATTGTTTGTAAATGTAACGAAGTTATCACTTTTTACTAAGTTGTGTATGTATCTTTTAATTTTACTAAACAATGCGAACAATTTACTAATCCTACTATTATATGCATAATTTAACATTTGGTTAGAGTTATTTACATAAATCGTCCTTGTGGTTAGGACCAAATTGCAACGTTAGTCCCTACTGTCAGTTAGAGTTATTTACATAAATCGTCCTCGTGGTTAGGCCCAAATTGCAATGTTAGTCCTTATTGTCGGGTCGCCAAGTGTCACCACCTGAGTGGTGCCACGTGGCATCAGGTCGGGTCAGGTCGGATAACGGGTCGGTTCGCCACGTGGAACCACTCAGGTGGTCACATGTGGCACACTACTAGAAAATCTGGCATCAGCAACGAAAGTTTGCATCGCTACTTCGTCACTAAAGCCCTTCAACGACGGAATGGTTACAGATATATTCCGTCACAAAAAAGAGCCTCGCAAAATTTTAGCTACAAGTTTAGCGACAAAAGTTTTGGAGCTTCGGCGACGGATTGTCGATCACCAACCCCTCGCTAGAGCCTTTATAAAGTTACCTAAATTAACTTTGATTCGACCATAAAGTGATGGCTTAGCGACAAACCTTGTTGTCGCTAATAATAACGACGAAGCAGTCACTAATCCATTTCCAATAATCGGCCTACTATTTTGTTGTTAATCCGTCTCTCCTAGAGACGGATATATTTGTCATTAATCCACCACTAAAAGTATTGTCTCAAAACCGTCACTAACAATTTGTTGCTTAAATCAACACCATTTCATAGCATGTTTGATCAAATCCATCTCTAATTTATCACGATTTAAAAATCTTTTAAGGATAAAATATGTCGCTAATCAAGATGTCACAAAAACGGATGCCACACTCATAATAGTCAAGAAATCCATATCCAAATCAAATAACAAACATATCCAGATCAATAACAAGCAAATTCGAAACCAAACTAACATCTGATCTTCGACAACAAAAAAGGAAATCTAAACCAAAGATTCTCTCTTACATAAAAGTTAAGAGGACATAAAGCTCTTGAAAGTGTAATGGTTGACGTTTAAGATGTACTGCCACTTGCATTACCTTGCTTTGTTTTTGTGCGGGTAACACGACTCTTGATACCATACTCAACAAGCATGTCTTGAATTTCTGCACGCATTTCTTCCTTGAACTCTTCACGCATTTCTTCTTTTAGCTCTTCGCGCATTTCTTCTTTGAGCTCATTCTTCATTTCTTCCTTAAGCTCGACTTTCATTTCTTCCTTCAATTCTTCCTTTAACTCTCCACGAACGCTATCAAGATAGTTCTTGAACATAATAAATTCAAATATTAGTTTCTTTGAAATAGCTCAATGCAACTTGAGTGGGTCTTATATGTAAAGTGAGTTATAATTCAGTCATTGCATTGATCTGTTAGGTAATAGTGTAATGTTACAAAAGCTACTTTTCTACAAATTCACAATTCCATGCATGCACTGCTGTACAAAACTTTGGGCATTGCTGTTGCTATAGTAGTGCCTAAAAGTTCACAGGTTTTCAAAATTTCATGGCTAGCTGGTGTTGAACAAGGGTTCTAAGCTAGTATGTACTAAAATAAAGATATGTGATACTTCTAGCAGTAACAAAGTAAGGATTAAGAAACCTGAAGGTGCTTGTATATAAAAGAAAGAAACACACCTGAACATCTTTGGATCCTGAGGATGGAGCACCAGTTCTTGTAGTACTTGGTGTACCAGTCATCGTGTACTGTGGATCTGACATGGAACCCCACCCAAAAACTCCACCTTTTGTATCATCTCCGGCACATTTTTTCCATAGGTCATCATCATAGATGGGATGGTTAGCAGGATCTGATCCATATTTATCCACCAGAGCACCATTATATGCAGCCTATAGATAGTCATGCGAAACACAGTAAGAATAAATATGGATGTAAGAATAACTATGGAAGTAACTATGGAAGTAAGAATGAATACCGCCACTCTCTCTGATTTAGACGTAATGAATGCTCCTTTCTTCGCGTGTGTGAGCTCAAATAGTTCAGCAGCAGTTGGGGGGCGTTTGTGTACTTGTTCCTGTAAATTCGTAAATTTTTTGTAAGATTTAAAAATAATACAAAATAATACATTGAAGCTTGAACTAATCATAACAAATATTAAAAAAATAAAAAACAAAAAACGCAAACGGAAATATAAGTAGAATCTTACAAATTTCCTTTTATGTTGAGAAATTGTAATTGAGCCAGCACAATGTTTCGACACAGAACCTTCTTTCAAGGTGTTCCGATTCTGGCTACCTGATACTGCTTTATTTATCCATTTTTGGTGGGTGGATCATTTGGGTCCTGGTTCTTGCTTCATTTAAGCTATTTTTGGGATTATTATTATCCTCTCTTTATATTTATATTTGTTAATAAATTAGTTGTTCAAATATAGATAGTAGAAAATATAAATTTTTTAATACATAATACTACTAAACAAGATCCTTAGGAATTAGTAAAGCACTTTCTTACGGTAGCAAATGTTGTCGTAAATGAATATATCCTCATTTGAATGATTGAAGTTCACATAAGTGTCTAGCCGAATTACAAGTGTTCTCATTGACTTTACTAATAAAGATATTGTTGTTAAATATCCTAAAAATATATAAAAATTTTACTTATTTGATAACTCCAATATAGTTGTGACTAAATAAAGTATTTGAATATGATAAAATTTAAAACTCGTGGATAAACTTAAGAGCTTACCTCTCAAGTCATAATATATAACACGATAACCAAAACGTCCTAAATATAAAGACTATTTTTTTTAAGTTCTAATCTAGCTAAATTGATCTTCATATTTTTCTTGTTGTTTTGACTCGTCTTATCAACATAAACATAAACTAACATCCATCATTGTTACGTTTGAGAGATTTTCAAATATGTACTAATTAAAGATTTTTCCGACTAATTAAAAATGGACTAATTCCTGGTTGTTACTCTATTGATGTTCCCTCAAAGATATGTCACTGTATTATTATACTCAAGTTCATCACTAAGCAATGGTTAAGTGAACAAAACTTAGCGACGTATTTGAGACAGCTAAAAAAAATCCATCGGTATGTAGTCATAATTTCGTCGCTAATAGTTTCAACCTAAGTTCGTCGCTAACTTCGTCTCTATATGATTACATTTAGCGATAGAATTGGGACTGATGCGTAATTCCTCTCTAATTTTGTTATTGATTTGTCACTATTTTTGTAGCTAATTTATCAAAGCCAATTTTGTAGCTAATTTATCACTAATCCGTCGCTGCGAACCAATTTTTTGCGACATACTAATTCAGTCGCTAATTTTCGTCACTGTTGCTCAGTATTCTAGTAGTGGCAATGGGTATAAATACTACACTTTGCCTTAGCCAAGAATCGAACCCGACACATTTGTGCGGGGGTGAGGGTGACTCCCAGCTAGGCCGGGCATAGCCTCATGTATACTAGTGCAAAGTTTTTCATTTAAACCCAATTTGTCCCAGTCTGTTTATTAATAAGAAAAAGGGTCAAATTAGTATTTGACCTGTCAATTAAGAGAATTATGGCCTGGTTCGAAATTAAATGAAAGTACTGTCGGACTCGTTTTTTCGTGCTCTTTCCAATGGTGTGCTCGGGGAATTCTTTTAACTTCGTTTAAACCTCAAAAAATGCAAAAACATTGTCGAAGCTCATCCGAAAATCACCGTTTTTGCTTTGTTTTTAAACCCTTGTACCAGCAAGACATAATAACACATAAGAAACATATTTGCAATATAATTTCACATATTTGCTATATATTTTATGGTTATTAGTCCGCATATAAAAAAGTGTATAAATATATGAAATTATATGCGGACTAATAACCATAAAATATATAGCAAATATGTGAAATTATATTGCAAATATGTTTCTTATGTGTTATTATGTCTTGCAGGTACAAGGGTTTGAAAACAAAGCAAAAAATGGTGATTTTTAGATGAGTTTTGACGACATTTTCGCGTTTTTTGAGGTTTAGACGAAGTCGAAAAAATTCCCCGAGCACACCATTGGAAAGAGCACGAAAAAACAAGCCCAACGGTATTTTCCTTAAATTTTGAACCGGGCCAAAACTATTTTAAATGACGGGTCAAATACTAATTTGACCCTTTGTCTTATTAATAAACAGACTGGGACTAATTGGGGTCAAATAAAAAACTTTGCGCTAATATACTTGAGGCTATGCCCAGTCTAGCTGGGTATCACCCTCACCTCCACACAAATGAGTCAGGTTCGATATTTGGCTGAGGCAAAGTGTGGTATTTATACCTGTTGCCACGTGGCACCACTTTATACCCCGTTGCCACGTGTCACCACCTGAGTGGTGCCACGTGGTGAGCTGACCCGTTATCCAACCTGACCCGACCCGATGCCATGTGGCACTACTCAGGTGGTGACACGTGGTGACCCGACAATAAGGACTAACGTTGCAATTTGGTCCTAACCACAAGGAAGATTTACGTAAATAACTCTAACTGACAGTAAGGACTAACGTTGCAATTTGATCCTAACTACAAGGACGAATTAGGTAAATAACTAATGTTAAATTGTGCATATAATAGTAGGATTAGTAAATTTTTCGCATTGTTTAGTAAAATTAAAAGATACATACACAACTTAGTAAAAAGTGAAAACTTCATTACATTTACAAACAATTATCCCTTATTCATTTGTCATTCCTTTTTTTCCCGTCATTTTTTGTCTTTATATAGTAAAGTCAATTATTTTAGTTTGTCATTATGTATGAAATAAAAAATGAACAAGGAAAGTATTTGTTAAATATAATTTTATAATACCAAATTCTTTATAAAACAATAATTTATCTGATGTATAAACTACTTTTTCATTTTTACACTAAATTTAAAGCTAAATCATAAACCAAATTTAAATCGTAATCTACAAGTTAACTCTTATATTTGATACTAGTTATAAGTCCCGTGCACGCACGGGTTTTACACATAATCAAATCTATTTTAAAATTTTAGTTTACTTTATTGACATATAATAATTTACCCGTGAAAATTGGGATATAAGTACAACTAATAAATATGTATGAGTTTTTCATTATGTATTAATATTGTTTGAAATTTTTTATTGGATGAAAGATTTAACTAATTTGTCTATCTGACATAGATGTTGAAGTTGACGTTGATATTGTTGTTTAAATTTAACTATTGATATAATGTTGTACAAAATGTGCGAGTTTAAGTGTTAATGAAGTTAAAATATACTCCGTAAAGTTTTTTACAAATGTTTTTCAGGGTATCCGTATATAAATTTTAAATAATAATTACATGAGTCGTTGTTTAAGTACAATCGAGTATGTTTATTTTCACATCACAATAACTCATGCTTACCATTTGATATTTATATTACCGTTAATAATAATTTAGAAATAAGTTTTTTACTGAAATGAATAGAAGGGGAGTGTTGATGACTCGTGACATAGAGTGATAAGGTCTTATTCGCCAATGGTGATTTGTATAAATTGTCTTGCTGCCATTCTATTAATCACCACCCATAAATTGAGTCTCTATTTTAATTTCTTAAATAAAAACAAATAGTGAAGTTTTTGATAATACTATATTATGTTGTTAGTTATATTGTGGACTATTATATCACGCCTATATAATATGTTGAGCTATTGTAAGTTGAAAGTGTAGCAATAGCACCAATAAAGTTGACCATTATGAAACAGGTCGGGAAAGTTAAACTATCATTTACAAATATTTTCATAAAAATTATGCTCGATTCAGTATTGACTTGTTACAACTTTTTAGACCATATCAGAATGGACCTAATATATCTAACGTATGCCTACTGTGTGGATGTTAAAATTTTGAATATTGTAATATCAATATACATTATATGAAAAATATTAATTATACTTCCAAAAACTCACTAATAACACCTCTTGAAATTAAATTTAGTTTTACAAACTATACTGAACTTCACACTTCACTTAAGATACATCGAGAATACAACTTCAAGTAAAATGTAAGGCTTTATGTATTCTTTTGTAGAAGTACCTTTGGCGGAACATCTTTCGGCTTATCCCAACGTAACCATCATTTTCCAATGACAGCCTCTGTCTATAAAAAAACACAAAAAAATTAAATTCGAATGCCTATTTGTTAGATATTGCAATATATGATTCCCGTTTTACACGTTTAGCATTATAACATAGATCATTTGAACTTATTTGCTCAATGTTGAATGCCGTTTCACGTGCTCTGGTGCCTTTCCCAAATGTCTCTCCATTAGGAAAAAGGATGTGACTGGTATAACCGTACAAAGATGTAGCTTCAGTCCCATAGCCCACATATCAGTATTCCAAGTTAAAACTTGCTTTAACTCATCGTTTACTACCGGTCTATATAAAGTCCAAAATTAACGTAAGGAACATTAATAAAATATTAAAACCCACCCTTTTACAAATGACCTCAATATAGATGAATTACCATCCGAAAAAAACCATGAAAACAATCCAATCTCCATAACCCGATCAAACTTAGAACTTAATAAATATTCAACATTTAAACAAAGAATTAGATCAAATGTGATCAATAATTTTGACTTTAGAAATTCGAACCTTTTGTTTATAAATCCACAACTTACATCAACATTTAGTGTCTTATTCGATGCCCATTAGTTCTGGCTTCTCAAATATTATTAAAATATCAAAATGATCAATAAAGCACATTAATTAAAATCCAAAATTCAAAATTTACTCCAACAACAAATTAGGGTTTTCAAATTAATCATCAAACATCAATTCACATATATATGATGCACCAAATTCAGTTCAGCTTAATTTAGATTCAAAATCTTAAATTTAAAAAAGATGTGTTCTGAAATCTAACAATAGTCTCATTAAACTCACAGCTACTTTAAGTCATTAATTTCAAATCTTAACCTATAAATTATCAGCCTAAGTTAGATTTACCCACTTAATAATCTAATGTTCCGTAAAGTTTTTTTAAAATGTTTTTCCGGATATCCGTATATAAACTTTAAATAATAATTACATGTGTCGTTGTTATAAGTAGAATCGCGTATATTTGATATCATGTTATACAAAATGTGCGAGTTTAGTAGCACGAGCGTTGTCATTGTTATAAGTTAAAATATATACGTATATAAACTTTTGTTTAGCAGACATAGATGTTATGGTCGATGTTGTTGTTTAACTTTTAACAATTGGTATCATGTTGTATGAAATATGCGAGTTTAGTAACACATAATGAGCTAATGAAGTTAAAATATACTGTACTCCGTAAAGTTTTTAAAAAATGTTTTCAGGATATCCATATATTACCGTTAATAATAATTTAGCCGTATTTAATATTCAAATCCATGTACGCATAGATTAAACTTTTCAATAGGATAACACGAGTCCTTATTTAACGACATAGTAAAAAAATATTTTAATAGATGAAAGTTTAAAACTAATATTTATTTTAATAATATTTAACTTATAATAAACCTAATTCGTATATTTATAAAATTTTGTAAGTTTAATGGATGGAAGTTTCAAGCCAATACTAATACTCATGTAATTGTAAACAAAGTTCATATTATAAAGTGTATGGGGTATAAAGTGTAAGGGGTTATTTGTTTATTATGTAAAGTTATCAAAAAACATGGAGATTTATAATTTTACACTTAACTCCATATAGTATATTTAAAATTCAACCACTAATGTTTTATTAATTACCTCCTTTTTTTTAAGTTTTTATTTTCATAAATTTGACACCTATATTTTCATGTGTTTTTTTTCACAATCAAATTCTCCACCAAATTTATTAAAGTTTGACCAAAATCAATTCAATTTTGACTTTTTATTGGCCAATGATGTTGCTCGATTTCGCCTATGTGTCAAAATCGAGCTTTCCTATTGGTCCATTTTTTTTCCCCATAAGATTGTTTTGTCAAAAAACTCCGAAATGATGTAATTTCTTTATTATATAAAAGATGTAAAAAACAAAGACTTATTTTAAAAAGTCGTTCATTTGGCTGGTTAAATAATAATAATAATATAGAAAGTAAATTGTATGTGTAAAATTGAAAGTTAAATTTAGGCTTAAAATGTGATACGTTCATTTGAAAAATTAATTTGTGAAAATAATAAGAGAAAATAAATATATAACATGTTATGAAATGAAATAAATGAATTAGGTCTAAATTAATAGTATTTGTTTAGGGAAATGATTCGCATACTCTTAAAATTTATTGGGACACTTCATTGTGTGCAACAGACAGTTGTACATTAGATATAACTTGCTTTAACTATTTGTACAATGGAGTGTCCCAATCACATTTGGCAGTGTCACCTCCTATTATATTATCAACACTCTAAAAATATTTCAATGTTTAGCATTCAGCAAGACCCTAAAGTTATTTTTAGAAACTTTTTGAATCTTGACAAGATAATAACAGATTTTCAAATTTAAAGAAGAGCAACAACACTACATCAATGGAAGAAGAAACAATAACGGTCATATACAGTTACAACAACGACCCAAACCAACCCGAAGAAACCGAAACAATCCTATCCAAAAACCAATCAAATTCCATAACAAAACGTTACAAAGGTGTTTGGAGGAAAAATGGGAGATGGGTTGCTCGTATTCGGAACCCGATTACTAATTTGCGCGAATTCTTGGGTAAATTTGGTTCATGTGAAGCTGCATTAAGTGCTTATTTTAAGAAGAAACATGAGTTTGAGTTACTAGCTAGGGATATTGAGGTTGTTGATTCTGTTATGATTGATAATCATGGGTTTTTGTTGGGTAAGTTTAGTAGATTGGATGAGGATTTAAGGATTCTGTAAGTGAGGAGAATTATATGTTTTTTTTGGTAGTTTAGTGTTCTTTTTGGCTGACTAATACACGGGGTTTGGACCCACCGTTAAACATACTTAAACCGAGGTTGGCGTGGCCAATTCAGGTTGGGTGGATAGTTTTTAAGATTTTAGTTAAATGTTGTATAGAAGATTTGGATGATGTTTACAATGTACTTGGAGAGGTTATAGTGAAATTTAAAGTTTTGTTGTTATTAGCTTTGTGTTTCTTGGTTGTTATTTTTACGGGTGATTAGGATTGTTCATTAGGGGGTGTATGGGATTTGCTTATTTGAGTGTTTATCTGCATGTTTTTATAGAAGATTATTCGTTTGAAATTAGTAACCCCGGATGCCCCATAAATAGGCACTTAAAAATTAATCAGGTTGGTATCTGCGTGATTTCGAGGCAGATAAGCACTTTGATAAAAACAACCCGAAACACCCTAAATCTGTTTACTCACTTATTATTGAAATCAGCTCTTTCGAGTAAGCAGTTACAAGTTGCTTACACAAAACAACTTTCATTAATCACAGAGAACAAATAAGCATCTTGGATAAGCAATCGGGGGCACCCTTAATACTGTGATAGAAGCATTCCCAAATGCCCCTAAAACTGTTTATTCACTTATTACTTTTTGAAGAAGCTCTTCCGAATAAGCAGTTGCAAGGGCGCTTATTCAAAACAGCTTATTTCAATCACAAAGAACCAGTAAGCATTTTGGATAAGCAATCTGAAAAACCCATAATACTGTTTGCCTATTTGCAGATAAATAATTTTTATATGCAATCCCAAACACCCCTGAATAGATATTCTTTCACCAATTTTCGAGCAAGTTCTTTGGCATCAATGGGCGCTAATTACAATTCCGAGTTTTTCACAATCAACATTAATTGGCGCTAATTACATTTCCTTTAACAGTATGCCACTATTACAGTGATCTTGTGCCTTTAACGAAAAAAGCTCTTGGAGCGCAGAACAATCCTTATACTAGTGCTGTTGCTTGTTCTAACTTCTGTCTATAAGAAAATATGTGAGTTGATGTTGGTATTTTGTAGTGCAGAGTACAATAAAGCCATAAAAATAGATAGTAAAAGTATAATAGCACATGAATGGATGGATATATGTTAGGCACTTATGGGTTTTAGTCATTGGCTTTTTCATTAAAGGGTGTTTGGAGTTGCGTATCAAAGTGTTTACCTCCCTTGTTTCTAAAGCCGTTAATCAATCAAGTGTTCAGATAAAACCAACTCGTATTATATACTTATGTTATAAGAATGTTGGTATCTCTTTAGTTTTTAGCAGATAAGCGGTTTGAAATTAGTAATCCCAAATACCCCCTATATATGTACTTCAGATTAAGCAGGTTGGTATCTGCGTATTTTTAAAGCAGATAAGCACTTTGATATAAGCAATCCCAAACAGCCCTAAAACTGTTTATTCACTTAATTAGAAATTAGCTCTTTCAGTTTCAGGTAGTCAGTTACAAATGGCTTGTTCGAAAAAGCTTACTCCGTATTATAATTACAGATAACATATAAGCATTTTGGATAAGCAATCCGAAACACCCTTAAAACTGTTCGTCTCTTTGCAGATAAACAGTCTTAATATGCAATCCCAAAAACCCCTGAACATATTTTCCATCACCGATTTCAGTGGAAGTTCTGTGGCACCAATTACAATTCTTTGCTTTTCAGTATCAACATTAAAGGCTTAGGATTACAACTCTATCGTGTAACCATGTGCCATTTTTACTGTGATCTTATGCCTTTATTATCTTCACGAAAACTAGTCATGAAGCTGTTTATTTAGAACAATTCCAATTCTAGCTTTGCTTTTTATTCAAAGAGAATATGTGACTATGTGAGGTGATGCTGATGTTTTCTAGTGCAGGGCATGATAAGGCAGACATAAGATAGATGAAACTATTCATCACATGAATGGACAAACATAAGTTATGCATATACGTGTTTTTGTGTATTGATGAAATGGAACATAATCTAGTACCACGTCTTCTAGTTTATCTTAGTTTTTTGTTTGTGAAACTTCGCTTCTTTAAGAACTATATACTATTGATAGTCACTCGCCTTTTCATTGTGGGGGGGGGG
>LBNU01031536.1:134514-148497 GCA_014162995.1 Artemisia annua | reverse complement strand
TTTTTATAGAAAGCAATATATTAATAAGAACCTGGATGGAGCCAAAATACAATACAAGGCCGCCCACTTTTTAAACAAGAAAACTAAAAGAGGATGAGACCAAAGGAAAAAAAACATAAACAAACAAACACTCTAATCAGTAAAACTACAATTACCTAAAAAACTAGAACTATTATGTCACACCCTGAGTTTACCTGTTAAATGGCACGGAATTGAATTCCAGGGTGTAACGATCATGGCATCTCATACAAGGTTTATTGAACGACCTAAAGTGTCGTTTTGAAAATTACATCGTTGATCATTAAAACATTCAGGAGTTTACAAAATAGGTCCCAAATTGATGTTACAAGTTCATGAAAAAATAGTTCAACTTGATCAAACGTACATAAGTGCATAAAATGAAAGGTAAGACGCGTCGACTCCCTCGAACTCCATGGATTGGTCCAAAATGCAAAGCACATGTTGTTATCTTAGTAACCTGAAAATAACATGCTTAAAACCGTCAAACAATTAATGTTGGCTGAGAAATCATAGGTTTAGGAAAATGAATGTTATACGATAACCATAAGTATAAGTGTATGACTACCCGTCACATGATTGAATAAAATTGGTACAATATTACTTAAGCCTCATGACCCCGGAGCTCAGACTGGTAGGTAATGCCCCCAAATGGAGGGCTTTGCCAAAACTTGGAATGATCAAATGAAATGCATTCCGCTTGCTGTTTGTAACCCCCAACAGGATGGAGGCGTCACCCTCAATAGATCTATCCACTCACTCCTCGCTTAAATACAATTAACGGTTCATGATGGTGGGGGAATTAAAACATGGCGAATGTAGTACTTAAGTAATGTATATGGATTTGATAACTTAGGCTCTGTATGAAAAATGTGCATGTATTCTCCCCGTGGGGATTTGAAAACAATAAAAATGTTAACGGGGCTATGAAATCACCTCAAGGAATGGCATAATATGGAATGTATGAACTGGAAGTACTGAGGTGCAATCCTAGCCGCAACCTAAAATGAATGCATGTAATCTCGTTTAATATGAAATGGGCGTTCATGTATGCACTTGCACTTAATAATTATACCACTCGTTTTGTATTAAAATATATATTGTTGGCGAAAACGTAAATTTACCATACTTCGTATAAGGTCATGGTGATTTACATGTTTATATCGGTTTGATTAATGTTATACGTATTTAGTTCATATAGGAAATATATGAGGAATTTTAGCTTTTAGCGACTCAGATACAACACTTAGACAATTTTGAAATAGGTTAAATGGCTCGGAAAACTAGTTGTAAATCAGTGAATATTAGAGATGTAGGAGAATATTGGTATTCTGGAAAGCTACGCACCAAGCCTCAAATGTTCGGAGTGAAGTTGCTCAAAGTGTTAGATTTTTATGCTAAATGGTCGGAAGAAGTAGGTATATTTTTAGGCTTAAAGCTGATCTCCTCTCTTTACAGTCCATGATTTCTACTGGTTCTTCCACAAGGTTCTAGTTTGTCGTTGAGTTGGATTTCTTCTATTGAAAGATGAGTAATTCATCGAATAATCACTTCTTGCTTGTTTCATGAATATGGGTTGGACTAGTGAATTGGGCAGTTTCCGATTTCGGTCCGTCAATAAGTGATTAGCACTTCGACCATAAAGTGCTCTCAAATGGTATGATCCTTATGTTCATGTGATAACTATTGTTGTAATCTGTCACAAGTTTTATAAAAGATTGACCAAAAGGAATTGCTTGTCAAAGCGATAAGTGTCTTAGAAAAATATTTCTTACAAGATGTATGATTTGTATAATTGTAGTTTGGAGGAAATTCATTGAAAAGTGTAGGCATTGAAAATGATGAAATAGTCGGGTGGGTATGTCTACATGTATGCGTTGATGTCTAACATCCAATTTGGATAATGCCTATTGGTGAGATCATGTTCACTTGAAGGTTCTATAGTCTTGTTTAAAAGGCTGGATTCATCTCTATAGTGTTGCTTAGTGAGCATTCGTATCGAAACAAATCTTGTAATTCGGTAGGCTAGTACTTTCGAGATGATAGAATCTTGACAACCAGGTCAGTGATAATTGTGATATTTCATGATTCCTGTTGAGTTTCGAATGGTCTTAAAGTATTAAGGAATTCTTCTCAAAGATGGCATGTAAAGTCTTTCTAGGAAAGTCAGTGGTAATATCCACTTATGAATTTAGTGATTAGTGAGACTAGAAAATGGTAAATGATGGTGATAGTGAGAATGTAAGGTAGCCTGTTGAGACTCGAATGTCTCAGTGTCATAACTGATTGTCTCCTCTGAATTGGTCTCATATGAAGTTACAGTGGAAGTCATCGCCCGATGACGGTGAATACTCCAAGAATATCGAGGTATAGTTGGCATAGGTTCATTGGTAGATGGAAAGGCATCCTACGTCTAAGTCTAAAGAATTATTGATAAGGTAGGTGAATGAGAACACGGCTCAATGATAATTGTGACTTAGTGAGACTGTGATGAATGAGGGTACCATGATGTAAGTATATTGTGTATGTGTGTATGTTCATGAGATGTTGTGCTTATGTATTCATATGAATTTTTGGCATTTCAGAAATTTTGTAAGACTCGACCCGAACATAATCCTAACATAACTGCTCAAAGCATTCCAAAATTCACCTTTGAGTCAGACATAGGTGATCAGTCCATGTCCCACTGTCCCTGGTCGAATATAGGTGATCAGTCTATATCCTACCAAGGTTAAATGAATTTTGCAATACTTGGCTCAGCTATACTCGTAATATGTCCAAGACTCCTTGAAAATGTTTAGACAGCAAAGGCGATGTCAAACCACTCAGTTGCAAGTCCCGCCCATACAAGACTTGTAACCTGTGTTTTCACACTCCATTGCACAACACATGTAAAATGAATGAAAGTGACCCGTGTAATGTAGTGTAGGTGATCGCACACCCAAGTGATGCCATGAATGTTGGTGATCCACACCTTGCCATGAATGTAGGTGATCCATACCTAAGTGATGTAGGCAACAAAGTACCCAAGTAATGTAGTGTATTTCTATACCCATGAAATGTAGGTGGTTACGCACCCATGTAATGTAGGTATCATGCCGTACCCGAGCAATGTAGGTATCCCTATACCCATGAAATGTAGGTGGTTACGCACCCATGTAATGTACTGTATTGTGGTATAAAACCATGTAAAGTGAATATGCACTCATGATGAAATGATGAGATGCTATGATGATGCGGTTATAGTCTAGGGTCCAAGATACAACCTAGTTCGCTATAACCTTAGCTCTGATGCCAATCTGTCACACCCTGAATTTACCTGTTATATGGCAGCGGAATGGAATACCTGGGTGTAACGAACAGGGCATCTCATACAAGGTTATATTGAACGACCTAAAGTGTCGTTTTGAAAATACATCGTTTGATCATTAAAACATTCAGAGTTTACAAAATAGGTCCCATAATGGTGTTACAAGTTCATGAAAAATAGTTCAACTTGATCAAACGTTACATAAGTGCATAAAATGAAAGGTAAGACGCGTCGACTCTTCGACTCCATGATGGTCCATATGCAAGTCACATGTTGTTATCTTAGTAACCTGAAAATACATTGCTAAAACGGTCAACAATAATGTTGGTGAGAAATCATAGGTTTAGGAAAATGAATGTTATACGATAACCATAAATATAAGTGTATGACTACCCGTCACATGATTGTATGACTACCCGTCATATGGTTGTAAAATTGTACAATATTACTTAAGCTCATGACCCCGAAGCTAGACTGTAGGTAATGCCCCAAATGGAGTGCTTTGCCAAACACTTGGAATGATCAAATGAAATGCATCCGCTTGACTGTTGGTAACCCCAACACGGATGGAGGCGTCACCCTCAATAGATCTATCCACTCACTCTCGCTTAAATACAATTAACGGTTCATGATGGTGGGGACTTAAAACATGGCAATGTAGTAACTTAAGTAATGTATATGGATTTGATACTTAGGCTCGTATGAAAAATGGTGCAATGTATTCTCCCCCGTGGGATTTGAAAACAATAAAAATGTAAACGGGGCTATGAAAACTCACCTCAAGGAATGGCATAATATGGAATGTATGAACTGAAGTAATGAGGTGCAACTCCTAGCCGCAACCTAAAATGAATGCATGTAATCTACTTTAGATTATGAAATGGGTTCATGTATGCACTTGCACTATAATCTATACCACTCGTTTTGTATTCAAAATATATATTGTTGGCGAAAATATAAATTACATCTTCGTATAAGGTCATGGTGATTATTACATGTTTATATGGTTTAATAATGTTATACGGTAGTTATATAGGGAAATATAATGAAATTTAGCTTTTAGACGTAAGATACAACACTTAGTCAATTTCTGAAAACGGCTCAAATGGCCTCGGAAAACTAGTTGTAGAATACAGTAGGATATGAATTAGGGAATAAGCTTTACATTTCTGGAAACCTTGTCACAATACCTAGAGGTCTTAGCACTGGAGTTTCTCCCAATTGTGTATGGATTTTTAGATAAACAGTCGTAAAGTTGGGTGTTTAGGCCAAATCTGCCATTTCTGGTCTGTTTTTATGAAACTTTGAGTGGTCACCAAATGCAGGTTACTTGTCCAAATGACAAAAGGTCAATTGTTTTGAAAAGTATTCCAGGTATACTAACTTTTGTTCCTTGGAGTCCCAACTCCAGAACTGAGTCATTTGAAGGAAAAATGGGCTCAAACATGGGTGTTTACAAAGTTCCTGGTTATACTTAGAATATTTTCTGAGTAAAGTGCTGTTGGTATTTTAGTGAAAATAATCTTTCGAAAACTCATAACTAACTCGTTATAAGGCCGATTTTCATGTTCTTTATATCCCCGAAAAGGTAAAAATATATACTAACATATTTTCAATAGTTTGGCAAGTTTTGAAAAGGTCTAAGGCTCGTTTTTGGTCAAACAATTTCGTACATCAGCAAAGGATTTTCCGGAAAATCTTTATAGTTAGTATATTTTGTTTTTGGCATAACTTCTTCGTCTTAAGTCCGTTTTTAGTGATTCAAGCGGCCATAGTTTCGTCTAGGAATGTATTTTCTAGTTCTTGGGTCCAAAATTAACCAAAACTCACTGAGTTTACCACGTTTTGCAAAAAGGGACAGTAGCTTTATATATAGTGTTAAAAATGGTTTTCATGGTTTGTAACTTGTCCAAATTCATCACCAACAACAACAAAACATCCCTTAATCTACCATACACCTTCCTAGGGTGTCATGGGTTCCCTAGCATCATTTTTCAATCATTTTTCCATAGGCTCACAAGTAATTCATTTTATAGATAAAAATGATATAAAACATAAGTTTTGTGGTATAGATTTTTACATGCTTGTACATAGACAATAAAAATACATGAACCTTGATGAAATTTAATAAAATTATGAAAATGAATTTGGTAAACTTACTTGAAGTGGTGGTGATTTGTTTTTTTTAAAAAAAAAACCTAACAAATCTATAGGTTTCTATTTCAAAACCTTGTAATAGACTACTAATGAGACATGAGTAAGACTTGATCTTGTGAAAAATGATGGTTCTCTTTGTTGTTGTTGTTCTTGCCGTACACCACAAAGAAAAAGGAAGAGAAAACTTGATTTTCTTCTCTCTAAAATGTTATAAGTTTGCATGTATGTGTTTTTGTTGGTGATTAATGGTATTTGTATGTTAATTTAGGTGGAGACATGTGTCTTATGACACCCCAAAACCGGCCACCTCAAAGAGGTGGGGATATTGTCATTGTTTTTGTCCCACTTGATTTTACGGGGTACCGTTTAGTGCATAGTTTTGGTATTTTAACGTTATCGGGTACCGGGTTAATTAAAAAGAAAATATAACGGGACAATACGGGATATAATAAAGTTGTAAAAATTATAAAAATATAATTTTCATAAACATTGGGTATTTTGATAGGTATTGCTTTGTTGGTACAATTCTTGTTGTATATAGTTCAAGTAAAGGTTTATTATTTGGTTAACCACCAAAAATAAATAATATATAGTTTTATAACCTTAGTGGAAAAATAACTAATATAAAAATATATTAGTGCTCTAGTGGAATTTGTTTGGTACATTAGGTTAAAAACTAATAACTTGTCTTATTATTTATATGCAAATAAATAAATAATGGTAACTTGAAAATATATATCTACGAGTGGAATAGAATGCAAATGATGTCGTGATGCAATGTAGACTAACCCTAGTCTAGAAAATGTATGATGGTTGACAATGTGACTTAACCTACCCGGTCTCGTCAAATGGATACCCGTAAACCCTGTTTACGTGAAATGTTGAATTGAAATTCAATGAATAGGAAATGTCGGGAATAAGGAAAATTGGCCTGAAATGGAGAATTGTGACATATTACTTCTGTCTCGAGACATGTTACAGCAAAACAAGTCGATCCCCTTTGTACATTGAGAATTGCAGCAGCATGGACAAAAAAATGCACCAGAACAGTCAACAAAATCAATAGGAGAATTACCATGTAATCTCACTTGTCATTTTGTAGAGCCATACCACATCAAAAGTAGAATATACCTTTCCTGGCCATGTATGACAGAACCATAGAACCATAACTGACCCACATCCATTTTTGCTCCAAATATACCAATCACACAGCCACACATTCTACTCACTAGGTACCATTTCATTCCACAAATAAAATTCTTTTGTGGACATGAACTAGCAACATACAGTCTTGCAAAACAATATGACAGCCACTCAAAAAATAAATTGCAGATACCTCAAATAAATCTCACTCCTGAGCTCGATCCCAAACAGAAAAATGCTTACTGTAGTCGACTTTTTGTAGGGTCCTGTAACCATTGTTGCCAATCTATCTCTTTATATTTATTAGATCTTCGCGTAGTCCACTCGTAACTCTTAAGTTGAATGTCTTGAACGATTTTGTTAGTACTTGAAACCTTTTTACCGAACACACGAGCATTTCTTTCTTTCCATATGAAGTACCTGGTAACCCAAACAACCGCTTGCCAAACATGAGAATAATAAGTGGGGACATTAACGTTTCCATTTAATGAGAAGAATTCATCAAGAGAGAAAGCATTAACGACCCCCACCTTCCACCAATTAAAAATCCTCTCCCAAACACCCATGGCTAAATCACAAGTGATCAAGCAATGAGTACATGTTTCCACAATATTGTTACAACTTGGACAAAGAACCAAGTCCAAGTCAACACCTCTTCTATCAAGCTCCACGCGAACTGGTAGTCTTCCTCTTAACGCCCTCCATACGAAAATGTTGACTTTCTTAGGCACTAACTTGTTCCAAAGCGTTTCATGACCTCCATTATCCGGCACTATGATATTTTCCTCGATCAATCTTGACAATTCTTTAACCGTGAACACACCATCTTCTCCAATCGCCCACTTCCAACAATCCCTACAATTGTTAGAAATAACAACATGTTGCAAAGCGTCGAGAAAATCCTCAAACTCGTTACTAACCCTCCCTCTAATATTTCTAACCTAATCCCACATCCACACCCACCTATTATCTACCCACGCCCCTCTCTCCATCACACTACTCTCCTTCCTTCTCTCTAAATGGTATAATCTAGGAAATCTATCACACAGTCTTCGATTGTCCACCCAACGATCTACCCAAAACCTAATATCCCTCCCATCCCCCACCACCCCAACACAAGACGACGTGAACTCTACCCCTAACCCATCAATCTCCTCTCCAATCTTCACAATATCACCCCAAACCCCNCTTTCTAAACCTCCACCACCATTTAGCTAATAATGCCAAATTTTTCGCCCGTAAAGACCCAACATTAAGCCCCCCCCCTTCCCCAAATGAAGATAAAACCACACCCCATTTAACCCAAGAAAGCTTTTTACCCTCCCCCAACCCAACCCAAAAAAAATTCTTCCTAATTCTCTCAAGATTTTTAATAACACTTATAGGCACGCGGAACATCGAGAAATAATACAAAGGCAAGCTACCAAGAACCGATTTAATCAATTTTAGACGACCCCCGAACGATAACGTTTTAGCTTTCCAATCGCTCAACTTCTTTTTGAATTTTTCCACCACGGGGTTCCACGCATTTACCCGCCTCATGTTTTCCCCAATTGGCAACCCCAAATAAGTAAATGGAAATTCCCCGATTTCACACCCCATCCACCTCGCCATATCCGCCATTTCCTCCTCATTTGTACCAATACCGTATAACTCACTTTTTTTTATAATTGACCTTAAGACCTGAAACTTCTTCAAAACATTTAAGAATACACATAAGAGATTTAGCGTTCTCTTTACTCCATTCACCGAAAAAAATGGTGTCATCCGCGTATTGGAGATGAGAAACCGTGACGTTATTTGCACCCACCGTCACACCTCTGAATATGCCTTTATCCACCGCTTCGTTAATAATCGCATTTAAACCCTCCGCCGCCAATATAAATAAAAAAGGCGATAATGGGTCGCCTTGTCTAACGCCCCTTTCTAACCTAAATTCTTCCGATGGCGAACCATTTACGAGAATTGACATAGAAGAAGATCTAAGACACCTGCATCAAAGTAATAATCCACTAAGGTTTGACAACCCTTGTATCAACATGCTAAACAAGACTAAATTCTAGCTAGTCGGCTATAGATCCTTTACCTTAGTTGAAGCCGCGCTTCGCTGTGGGCGTGAATCGTTAACATTATTTGCATCGTTAATCCTTAATCAATTATCACAAATACAAAACTTTAACATGTTGACTTTGCTGATATAAGCTTTTCACTAATCTATCGCATTGGCCTGGTGTTATTGACTATTGTAATAGTTGTATTTGTAAAATAAAATTTTAAAGATATTTCAATGTAAAAACTTATTACATACAAACGTTTATTCTTCGATATAAAAAAGAAGTTAATAACACATTTAGGGATCAGTAGGCTAAAAAAACAAAATTGTGATTGGCTTATCCAGATGCCTCACTTTTTATCAAAAGAAATTGCTGATATTCTATTAAAAATCTGTTAGTAAATGTAGAAAAAGAAGTTTCACCAACAAACATAAATTAAAATATCAAAAATATTAGAAAAGAAATTTCTAGACTAAAGAAAAACTTTTTCTTTTTATCATTTTCTCAAAAATAATATAATTGTCAAAAACACTATAAGCTAACTGACTAACATTTTGGTATGTCTAAAAGTTTGCTTACAACAGCAACAACGACAACAAATAAAAATGACATTTGCCATTAAGAGCATGAGTAGTGGTAATACAAGTTATATCTTAACTCAATGCTACGTCAGCGACACATCAGCTTTAACACTTTCACCTTAACTCACAAAAAAACACCCACAACAATAACTCAACCTTAACTCAATATTTGGGCCCCACTTTTTTCTTCTTTTCCAATTATTTAAACAAAATACAAATTAAAACAAATTACATTTTGTTTAAACAAATCACTAAAAATCACAGATGTGTATTTCTAAAAAAAAGAAAAAAAAAAAAAAAAAAAAAAAAAAAAGACTAAAGTGTAAAATAAGAAAAGCCATAACCAAATGACTGAAAGTGTGGAAAAGCCATAAACCACAAGGAGCTGAAAGTGTAATTTATACAAGTTACATATGTCTTCTTCTTCCTTTGAAACTAACAATGACACAACAACACAAACGTTATTATAGGTAAACACAGGCCAACAAAGACCAGCAAAAGGTTAGTTAATCGGAAGAAAAAAAAAAAACGATTAACGCCGCGTCAAGCCACCAACGCAGCGTGTTAAAGAGCCTTAACGTGGGCCTTAACGCAAAATGGTGCTGTGGTAACGCGGCCTTAACGTGGGTTAAGGAGAGGCCACGTAAGCCTTAACGCCGGTGGTGCGTTACCACTACTCATGCTCTAAGAGACTCGCACTTGGGACTTGTTGTGTAATGGGGTTGACAAACCGACAACAGTTATGTTTGTTTTAGTTGTTCAACGGGGGAGCATAGAGCGCTTTAGGACGGTTTTTGGTTAAAACCAAATGCCAAACAAAAAACTTTGGTTTTTGAAAATTGCAAACCACTTGGTTTCGATTTTTTCGGTTTCGGTTTTTTCAATATATCGATTCAGTTTCGGTTTCGATTTATCAGTTTTTTTGTTTAGCAATGAATCTACCGATAAATAAACAAGTTAGTTATGAACCATCATAACTTTTAACCTACTTCGTCATTCTTTCAATTTTAATCAATACAAAAATAATTACTAGCATCTCGCTTCTTTTCCCTCATTCCGCATATCCGTTTTATTCACTTTCAAAGGCAACACAATTTTTTTCCCTCAAACTTCAGTTTTAAATCATTTAAAATCATAAAATTAAAAAAAAAAAACAAAAAAAAAAATCATAAAATTAAACTCCGATTTTTTGTGAATTTCATCATATAAACATTCGGTCAGTACAAACTACAACAATTTTCATGAATTTGAAGTTAATCAAGTTTAGGGTTTCGTTGATTTTGAGTCAAACGAAATTACAATGACAATTATTGATTGGCCAAACACTATTTTAACATCAAATTCTTCTATTTTTTTTGTTTTCCTTTGAAATTTTAAAACAAATCAAGTGTTCATAAAAGTGTTCATAAAGTGTTTGATGAAATGTCTCAGTGAAGTAATTTTGTCATTTTTGTGTTGAAATGTGCCCAATAATATATAAACGTTTTAGCAATTGATAAACGATTGAATTTTTGATAAAAAGATTAAATCTTTGATTAAAAAAAATTAATCAAGTGTTCATCAGTCATGCTTCAACATATTTTGATGTGATCAATCATGGTCAGATTGTTCATTAATCATTGTTCACTATATCTTGATGTTCATCATAGTTGTTCGATCGTGACTGTGGTGGGAAAAGGAAGGGAAAACGGAGGGACACACGTCAACAAGATATAGGTTTTTAGACTCTTTAGGAGATTCCCTATTTTTATTTGATCACTTTCATAAATAAAAAATACATTAGCTTAAAACTTATAAATTTAAAAAACAAGTAATGTTGTTAGACTAAGGTACTTTTATTTATAAAATATAATGCAATATATTGAATATTAATATACATAACTACAAGTTAAACTACTAATTTTCTTCACTCTCACTTAACTCACACCTATATACACCTAAAAAAGTTGAATACACAAATTAACTTTACTATATATTGTCGCTGTTATACGTGAATAATCGTCTAGTCTTAAAGAATATAAAAAAATTCTCTCTTAGTTTTGGCTTGTTTGGATATTTGATTGCTATAATGTGTTGCTCTCATTAATATGACGATCCATGGCTAAAACCTAACCAACTTTACTAGCTAGAAAGTAGAAAACAATCATATATGAGTTATGACTAACATAGAAGAAAAAATTAAATTGAAAAGGATGAAAAAAATAGTAACAACCACATATTTCAAATACACTTATAAAAATAGATACATCTTTGTATAAAAAATCTCCTTTTTATTTAAAATACATGACTATAAGTTCTTTTTATTTTTTTTTACTTTAGTTATTCTTCTTATCATATCTTTTTCTAATCATATATTAGAAAAATCCCAATAAAATAATATAGTATGAAAATAAAATTTGGAAGGGCCGGATGTACATTAAATTGTGTTATAATCACATGGATAGTTTGGTACAAAACATTACTCATGGACCTATGCTATATTTTCAATGGCTTTTTGTGTGTGTGGTGTGTCACAACCTAATAATTTCATGTCTCTATAAAAAAAAGTTGTAAGCTAGTACTGTGACAACAAAAGATCTGTCACTCTCATAGTCATTTTTTATTATTATGAGCGCTACAGTTATATATCAAAATATGTTTACGACATAAAAAAATATCAAGTGGCTCTCAAAAAAATAGTAACAACCACGTATTTCAAAAGGATGAAAAAAATAGTAACAACCACATTTTTCCTCTTTCCATATTTAGTTCAGTATAATTACTTTATTTGTATGGATTCGTATAAGAAATCATATCTTGAAAGTTACTTTAATAATTTTGTATAGGATTTTATTGGCAAGTGTTTGATGTGTGAATTACATCCCTTACTCTATTTTCAATTGGGGGTTAATTTGCACATCATATTTTTTATACATTCACCACACCTTGTGCATTACAGTGTTGTACAGTGTGCTATACAACTTGTAAAAAATGATGTTTTTATCAAAAAAATTGGTGTGCAAATCATTCCGCTTTTCAATTAGATTCACCCACTTTTGCTACATCATTCAATTGTTCGTGCCCATGCATGGACCCATTCTGCTGTATGGATAAAAAAACATGGTACTAGTCTACTAGACAACGACCCAGCTGATACGTACTTAAAACAGAATTTGATTCAGCTATACAAATCAACTTAATCGGTTTTAGTTTTCAAAACATCATCTTAGTCAACCTAATTATGTATCACATTTGAAAACCTCCTCGATGAACCTTATAAGATGGCAATAGAACAGGAAAATTGTCCTAAAAAAAAGGAATCTTATAGTGGATCAATTTGTAGAATCACTGGAGAATATTAATAATAAAGCTGTCAATATCATTTATGTTTTGATACCAAAATTCAAGGTTTACGGTTATTGGCCTGAAAGTTGTGCATTATAGATTCGCGGGTTTCACAGCTGACAATAAAAGATTTGTACTCTAATTAAGATAAAGATTTTAGAGCTTTTTCCCTATGTACCGTCAAAGGTACCCGATAAAGATTTTAGAGCTTTTTCCCTATATACAGATGTATACCCCATTCACCAAAAAAAAAAATCTAGGTCTTTAAATACACACTCTCTTTCATAATTTTTTGAGCAACTCTCACAGATTTGAGACAAGTGTCCCTATAGTTGTCCCCACAATGTACTTTCAATCTTTCATAGTACTACCTTTTAAGCTAGTACCTATAGTACTTCTTGGGCGACTGTTCCACTTTCTTGGGCGACTTGTTGGTTTTTATTTTTTATTTATTTTTTATTTTTACTTTTTTTAAATAAACTTCATATAAATTACATTATAAGTCCCCAATCAATACATAAACAATACATCGTAGGTCCTTAATAAATAACCTTCGTTAGTCCCTAATACATAAACACCACCACCACCACCACCATCGACACCCACCGCCGCCACCCACAACCACCCAATGCCACCAACGCCACCCACCACCACCTCCCACCACCATCCACTGCCGCCACCACCACCACCACCCACTGGTATGTGCTTAAACACATACCTTTTTCTTTACCAAATTAAGACCCAAAAGACCAAAAACCCGCTAATAAATGCCAAATATATGTGTTTTTGTGTTTTTGTACATGCAGGTAATAAAATATGAGAAAACGACAAAAACCGAGACAAAATCANTGGTATGTGCTTAAACACATACCTTTTCTTGACCAAATTAAGACCTAAAAGACCAAAAACCCGCAAATAAATGCCAAATATATGTGTTTTTGTGTTTTTATACATGCAGGTAATAAAATATGAGAAAACGATAAAAACCGAGACAAAAACACGAAAAACGAGCACGAGATTTGAAAGAGTAAATATTTATAGCCGGGAAGTGAATCAAAGCTCAAAATGTTCAAAAGAAGTCCCTAGAAGATATAAAGTTTCAAGAATAGTCCCCGGGAAGAACTTTCACAAAATTACAAATCAAGCCCCTTATCTTTCCCAAGTTGTCAATTTTGGTCCCTCAATGAATAAAATGAAGAAAAGACAACCTTGGCCCCTCATAAATTCACAAATAGTTACAAAAGGCCCTTGAAATAAAGATTACAAAATTGGCAGAACAGGTACCCATAAATTCAGATTTTACATAATTGGTCCTTGCAAATTTAATCCTAAATCTATACTACACAATAAAACCCAATACCCCAAAATAATAAACACAAATCCAAATCCACTAAAC
>LBNU01031536.1:44105-131217 GCA_014162995.1 Artemisia annua | reverse complement strand
ACATACGTTACCCATTTAAACCTCTGCAAGTTGGCTGAGACTTGACTTCCCTTGGCTGGGTACAGAGCATGGATATCAAAGTGGTTCATCTGCTAGGTGGTTCCTGAGCAGTTGCACAAAGGAAGTTAGCAGGCGCCATACATGATCGTGGTGGTGGGTGGTCGGTGGCATGAAGTCGTAACAATATCAGTCACTGACATAATTCTTACAAACTAAGTCTCCAGGTTGACTAGTGGATGGCTCCAATGATCCAAATAGAAGTTCCTTAACCTCTTTGACAGTTTCTCAACATCTGAACCATCTCCCTATAGTGTTTAAATATATGTAGCCTTATCACGAACCTACCAGATGGGATTGGCTGAAAGACTTGTCAGCAGGAAAATAAAAAGCTAAAGAAATAGTAGTGGGTTACGAAAGGCTGTTAACTTAAGAAATGTTACGAATGTAAATCACCTCATCATCATTTCATACAGTAGGCGGCTCAAGGAACAAACATATGGCGGGGGCGCGTTTGTAGTAGGCAGTCAAAGTAGGATTCATGATGTCGACATTTAGTAAACTAATTCCGTACGTTAGGAGTAATATTCGGAAGATGAGGTTATGTAAGTTAAGTTACCTTCAAAGGAATCAACCATTTGCGCCACCAAACTTGGCCAATGTGCGCTTACGGCACTGGCGGTTGAACAGTGGTCGCGAATTGGACTTCGCTAAGGATGAGATCACGTCAAAATATACCTTATGGTATTTGCTAGGGATCAGGAGGTTCTTTGGCCATCGACACAAGAAATGAGGAATCTGACCATGTGTTTAATGAAACAGAGTGGTGGTGGGAGTTTTGGCGGCTATATTGGTGCTGACATGGAAACACAAGGGCAATGCTTATAATTGTATGGAATGAATCAACATGATAGAGGTGCGGTGGTGGTGGTGGTGAGGGGTAGTGGGTGGCAATGGTGGGTGGTGGTGGTGGGAGTTGGTGGTGGGTGGTGGGTGTCGATGGTGGTGGTGGTGGTGGTGGTGTTTATGTATTAGGGACTAACGGAGGTTATTTATTAGGGACCTACGGTGCATTTTTTATGTATTGGGGACTAATAGTGCAACTTATATGAAGTTTAATTAAAAAAATAAAAAATAAAAAATAAAGAAAATAAAAAAACAAGTCGCCTAAGAAAGTGGAACCAGTCGCCCAAGAAGTACCATAGGTACTAGCTTACAAGGTAGTACTATGAAAGTACATTGTGGGACAAGCACATAGACACATGTCCCAAATCTGTGAGAGTTGTCCAAAAAATTATGGGAGAGAGTCGCCCATAAGGTATTTAAGGGACTAGGATTTTTTTTTGTTGAAAGGGGTACACACCTATGTACCTTTGGGGTACATAGGGAAAAAGCTCAAGATTTTAATGATAAAAGAATGGTACTTTTAACATGTTTATATTTGTTAGATATTCTACAAATGTTAAATCACGAAGCAGCATACATAATCTTAAGTATAATTTTGTTTATTATCCTAATGTGTATTAAAAAGACATTAAAGGAATTAATGACTGAAAATATCAATCTCTATAAATTGCATGCTGACCCATGGAAGTTCTATCACCAACCGTGACATCGACTTGCTCTTCATAAGAACCTCACAAGCTGATTAAGAATTTTTTTTGCATAAGTTATCAATTACAAGAATCACAATACAGAGTACCTTGTAGTTCAAACCGAATCTACTTCACCAGCTTTTCATTAATAGTCAAAGATAATGAATAGGTCCATAACGAGAAGACCTCATGATTACATCAAAAAATTACATTAAAGAAAAACCATCTTAAGAAACAATGATGAACTTGCCAATGCACGTTTGGTTACACCATTTTCATCCCAAATTGGTTTATTATTCAAAAAATAAACAAATTACTCGAAGTTTTTGAAAATGTAACTACTTTATTATCTAGTGTTTATTATCCCACGAGTTAATTGGTACTCAACCAAATTTATTTAATGTGAGCAAAATTAGGCGAATACAAATTAAATGGTCAACTATATGAAAAAATGGGTTGAACTCGTGAAAGTAAAACTTAGAAAATATTTCAAAGAAATTCCAGCAGTAATTACTTATGCCGCCGCATTGAACCCATGCTTGAACATTAGCGGGGTGGAACTACATATCGATAAGATTTCTATTGATTTTGATTTGCATAACGATAACATTTTCTTTGCAAGAGATGTCAAAAAATCTTTTGACAAATGTTCTAAAGATATTTATTTGAAGTTTATTTTAATAAATATGGTTTAACAAATGTTTTAACGAGTTCGGTTTCTTCATCGTTATCTATTAATACTAGCATGGATCCGATGGATAGCTTATATCATAGTTTAAGACAAGAAAACACTAAACCGGTTAGGAGTGACCAACCATCGACTAACAAATTTGGTAGATATGTTGGAACCGATTTTTATCCACTAAGGGACCCCAATAATTCGCAAAATTTGATATTTTGGCTTAGTGGAAAGGAAGGATTCTCAATTTCCAGTTCTAACTGCTATGGCCCGAGATTTACTAACCGTATAAGCTTCTACGGTAGCTTCGGAATCTGTTTTTTCTATTAGTGGCAGGGTATTATAGATACGAAAAACAAGACTCACACCGGCATCTGGGTATATTAGGAATTATCCCTATTTTAACACATGTAACAAAGATATGGGTAAAAATAATCATGAAGAAAATTTACAAATATCCTCCTTTTTTATCGTAAAATCCTTCGTGCTTAATATAAACATAAAAACACTACAGGTGATTTTTATTTATATATATATATATATATATATATATATATATATATATATATATATATATATATATATATATATATATATATATATATATATATATATATATATATATATATATATATATATATATTTTTCCAAACAACATAAGATATATTATTCCTCAATCCCCTCTAGCAAGAAACTAGAGGAAAAAAACTTACAAAGAAATAGTACAAACAATTGTTGGATCAACGATATATATCCAATTAATCAGTTTCGGTTCGTCTTTCTATTTCTACTGAAAATCTAAGTTTGAAACACACTTTGAAATCATCAACCAACGTGTCCTTTCGGTGGGGTTTTGGGTCAAGCAAATTTTATTTGGACAGCGCCATATGCTCCATGTCGTTGTTGATAATTAAGCAAAGAGTTAGAGAACACCTGAAATATGTTTATTACATGTTTCTTTAAATAACATCAAATTAAGTAGATGACATATTTGCCCCTGGCTTAGAGCTTCACAATTTCTGGCTCATTTACTGGGTACCTATGGATGCAATCAGCCCATGCACTACTTTTTGTTGCTTCAATGTTTTTGTTACACTCCCAAACAGCACTGTTACATTTAAATCCGCTTCCAAACCCTATCTGCCAAACCCTATCTCCTTTATTCATTCTCCCTTTTGCTTCCATGTAACCTATTTCATACCACAATGAAGATGATGATGTGTTCCCAAAGCGATGCAAAGTCATTCTCGACGCTTCAACGTGCTCTGCTGACAACCGCAAACTTTTCTGAAGCTCGTCGATAACTGCACGTCCGCCTGCATGAATGCAAAAATGATCGAATGCCTTTTTAAAGTCGGGAATGTAGGGTTTGATAGCAAGTTTAAGGATCTTTCTCTTCAACATGTTGATAAGAAACTTGAGTTGTTCGGACACGGGAAGAACCAATGGTCCGATGGTGCTGATATTCGACTTCAAAGAATTTCCAGCTATCACCATAAGATCAAGATTTAAAGCTATTCCTACATGACCTTCTTTGTCTTCTTCTTGTGTGACACAACGGTAAGATTTATCATCGGACCCTTTGTGGGTCCGAACCACATGCAAAAGTTTGTACTTTGCATGTTTGCCCTGTGACCTTTTATTGGTCAAAAGAATCGCTGCTCCTCCCATTCTAAAAAGACAGTTTGGGAGAAGCATCGATCTTTCTTTACCCATGTAAGAGTTTGGGGTAATTATTTCGGTACTTATCACAACTGCATTCGATTCAGGGTGAACTTGTAGCAAGTTTTTTGCGAAATCTATAGATATTAATCCCGCACTACACCCCATTCCCGACAAGTTAAAACTCTTGACGTTACTTCTCATCTTATACTTGTTTACTACCATGGCCGAAATGGAAGGAGTTGGCGCAAAGAGACTACAGTTTACAATCAAAATGTCGATTTCTTTCGGGCTAATCCCGGTTTGTTTAAACAAAGAGTCCATGGCTGAGAATATAACCAATTGAGACTCATCTCTAGCATCCATCATAGTAGGGCTAGGTGGTAGATAATGTAATGGATGTGGTAAACATGTTTCTTCACCTAAACCGGATCTTTCAAAGATCTTAACTTGAAATGCAATGCTTTTGGGCTGTGATGCTAATATAATTCGACCATGTTCAGCCGCGGTGGCATATGGCACACGAAGAATGCTCGGTGGCTTGAAACAAGCAAAATCAATGAGGTAAACGGTTCGAGGCTTGTTCAAGAGATAGAATGTGAGAACCGAGATGGTTAGTAAAGCGAAAGTTAGAAGGTGATATGGGGATTGTTTGAAGGTTTGTATAGATATAGCTAAGATTAGGGTTATGAGAAAAAGCTTAGGGATATGGTGATAAGATTGTGTTGCAAACTTGAACATAGTGAATAGAATAGTGAAGGTGTGAAGATGTTATTAAATTGGTGTGAATGAGAAATACTGTGAAGGGGTATATAAAGGGAAGGGGGAAGGTGAAGATTTAAATATTAGATGGAGGCAGATGAGAAGATTAAATGAGCATGTTTATTTTTTCATTGTATCTTAGGTTGGTATTTAATTAGTTAGTTGAAGATACTATACATATTGTCATTCACCGGTCAGATCAATGGCCATCTTATATAACTTTGTATATATACTTTTACAGTTTTACCTTTACTTGCAACTTGCAAGTTGCAAGAAGGGTCATTGGATCGAAGCATGTTATATTTTCTTGCAAGTGTCATTGTTAATCATGTTACTTCTATCAACAACTTTGTAAATGTGTGAATGAATACAAGGTTTGCCCAATTACTCTTGCTCGAGTACATGTTTTACTAATTTTTTTTATGAAACGTTTTAGATTATATCACAAAACACCATAAGCTAGGAAGAAGCTAGCATACAAACACCTGAATGGAATCTCCTAATCACAACAACAAGCTATTACAGGGTTATCTGTCCACAACTCCTAAATCCTAATACATCTTCAAATGCTTGTTTCTGCTAAAAAAACCAAGAGAAAAAGATAGGTGGGCTATACTATCAACAAACATCAACCCATCACTTGGGCTTATATGTTTCACAATGGGCTATCACCCATAGCTTATAATTTATGTTTGAGCAAATTAAGTCCATCAACATATATCATGCAGAACTTGAGTCTTGAAAATACTTATGTTCCTCTGGAGACTATTAAAAACCAATAGATCATATACATATTTTTCTCAACATGTTTCTAGATCAAGTTCGTGTCTTCTGTATAGGTAGTAGCATTAGCCTCAATGTGCTGCATTGCTTAATAGATGTATAAGATTGCAGGATATGCCCAGTCACTCAACTCATGTCCCCGCTAATTCATTCTCTCTGTGTTGCCTACAGTTATGTATACTTTCGGATCAGACTTGTGGATAAGGAGACATCCGATTCGGTTGTTAAATTTTGTCAAGTTTCTTGCTTACATCTGAACGCGTAAAAACAATTCATAGCAATTTCACACTTGTGAGATCGACTATGATATTTTTTCAAAAAGAAGGGCTCCAAAGATCGACTGTGATTTACGTTTTTGTGAGAAAACCCTTTTTAAGGATTGCGGAAGACCATCTTTTGGTGTTCTTTTCAATGACTCATCCAATTCATGACTACGTGTAATAAAATTTGTAAACGAATTACAATTACGTTTTTAAGCCAATATCTCAAACCAAAATTCTTCAATTAAAAAGTATCATTTAAACTAAAACCTAACGATCACACATTTCTAGAACAATCAAAGCTCCCAAAGTTTCATCGGTCTAATCCACTCGATAAACAAGAACCACTGAATATGTACCTTGCCAAAAGAAAGCACCTAATACAGAAATTGAGGAAAAAAACATGTGGATGAATCATTCAATAATTAGCTAGATGCATAAATCCAGGTTTAATATACATGTTAGTGTATTAATTATGAATATTTGTTCACATTATAAGTATTTGGTTTGAAGACTTGAAGTTACAGATGATATATAACATCAAATAGTTACTTATTTTGTGTATTATTATCTCACGTTTATTGCTTTTATTTATTAAATTTACACGATATTTGGTACTGATTTACTTTCTATTTGCATTTAAGTCTAAAAAGGAGCAATGGAACAAAAAGACATGGAAACATACATGAAACGAGCTTAATTGAAGAATTGGTGTCAGAACTTTGTTACGACGTTTCAACATATATTTGTTATGGTGTAACAACAAGATGCCAGAAGACAGAAGTCAAGTAGAAGTCAAGAGCAGCTGTTGCGACGTAACTGAAAGGATTTATGTGCAAAGAAAAACATCTCTCACAGCTGGTTTTCATGAAAATGCATAATAGTCACACTGGTGCACACTAAAAGGAACACGTAAGTGAAAATGAGAAAAGAGTGACAATGAGAAACGTGAAAACACTAATTCAAGTTGTAATGTTAATTGCAAGAACTAGGCTTGCCTAGATTGTTTCTCTTGTATGCAAGAAATTTTTTCTTCCTTGTATCATTTAGGGTTTTGGATATTTTTGGTAAGGTGAAAACCTTGCTAAAATTATGCAAAAACTATTTTTAGAAACCCTAAGTTACAAAATTGAATCATGTGGTAAACACGATAGCTTAGGAAACAAGTAAGACTTGTGAGGGTTTACCTAAACCCTAGATGGGTCAATTTTAGTGATCATAGCTAGACGAGATCATAAAATTCGTCTAACATGAATCTTGGTGACCAAGCAATTACTTTTCGTAAGCTGATGAAAGTTCAGTTTTACTTAATTTGAAACGAGGTTTTCAGCCCGCGCGTTGCCGCGGTATGTTTGCATACGTAAGTTAGGCAAAAAAAAGAGGCTCGAGGTTACTGTATTGCGTTAGAGTTAATATTTAACAAATTATCCAAGTGTATATTGCTGCTGCTTCATTTTCTTCAAAATGTGGAAGATATTTGTCATCCCAGTTTAAGCAAGTGTTATATGGTCCAAATGGTGACAGTAACATTTGCTGTTTGGCTAAAAAAGTATTGTATTCTCCGTTTTGTTTAATTTGGTTTTGCAAAATTGTGTTTGGTCGTTATTTGAACATATAAATGCATTTGTATGGGCATGTTATTGCAAACTATCTAAGTGGCAAAGCTATGCTACAACTTCAAGGATGATGCCAAAGTAAGAGGAATCTGGAATTGCATTATCTGTATAAAGTTTCAAAGGTTGCATAATTGCAACCACGAAAGGGAAAAGAGTGTGTAGTTGAAATATCAGTAACGTATTTAAGTGGCAAAGCTATGTTACAACTTGAAGCATGATGCCAAAGTAGGAAAAATCTTTAAGTACATTATCTGTATAAAGTTTCAAGGGATGCATAATTGCAATAAGCAAAGGGATACTCATATATTTGGCTGAAAGAGTTTGTAGTTGTTCTTCAAATGTGATGCTTCCTGTTTTTCATTCATTGCACTCTACAAAAGCTTACCGCAAAAGGTTAGTAATGGCAAAATGTGTCAATAATTTAATGTTTCAAAGTCCAGTTCTATCAAATTTATCATGTCAAATTGCATAATATCACATCTCATAAGTTTGTAACTAATTAGTTGGACGCAAAATCAAGATTTAAGAAGATACTTTATAAGATCATATATGACAATAAGGAACATGCTATGTATCTCTTTTATGCAGGATGTAGGTCTTATATTAATACATCTTTAATAACACGTGGACCTTCCTATTGGTTTTTTACATGACGTCAAAATCATCAGTGGCTACGAATTAAATTCTAAGCAAAGCTAAGCCTTGCACCTAGAGTGATCAAAACTAAAGGATCTACCCCGCTTTTCAACCGTTACGGAGTCGACCAAAACAACAGTTGTTAATGATTTAAATCGATCATGTGTCAAACTTAACTACTCGTCGTGACAGCTGTTGTGCATTAATAGTTTTTTTTTTTTTTTTTTTTTTTTTTAGCCGGATCAGTTTTAAAACACAAAAAAAAAACCAATTTTACTGACCAATTTTAAAACACAACCAAAAAACCCTTTTGGATTGCAAGCCTCATGATCAAATGACATTTGGTTGTATGAAAATAACAGATGAAAAAAAGATGCTCACCTGTACCATAACGTCAGTGATCAAGGTACCACCAAAGGCTGTCCTCACTAAACTCCAGTTCATCTATGTGATTTGCAGGTAATCAAGACGTTATTTGTTTTGACTTCCACCAATAAGCCCACCAACCTAACATAATAATCCAATATGGGTCAAAATTAATTGATACGGGTTGAACGTGTAAAAACAAAACACTTTATCTAAAAGAAGGAAGTGTCTGAGCTTTCTAACTTTATTTGTTACAAATATTAAATCATTATCACTAAATTGTAAAATCATATAAGAAATGTTTATTCTTTAAACAAATTGTAATAAGTTATACTCCCCAAAACATACAAAATGGGTTGGGCACCCAGGAACACATGGCTTTTTTTCAACCCTTTGTAGTTCCTTTCTCTTTACGTATTCCATACAATTTTTAAGTTCTCAATTTATCACCGAGATTGTTTCAACTCATTCAACATATACTTCCTTTATCCCAAAAAAGATCAGGCGCAAGTTATTCTTAACTTACCTTTTTTTTATAAGTATGGCCCATGTACGCCTCTATAGAAGCAAGCAATCTACCATTTGATACAGAAAAAACAAACAGCCAATTTTTATATTAATCGAGATGCGTGTCTGATGAACTTTGAAAACGATATTAAATAAAGGGTAATTATTCTATTTATACCTTGAAAATATCTGTAGAGCCACACTGACATCAGAAGAGGTAGGCGTTTTATGATGGGGGATACCTAGCTACACCAAATACTCTGCACACAATAGAGTAAACACATATCAGATATCCAACCCTAAAACATGCAAGTATGATGCACATAGTACAATAGTTTGGTTTGTGAACCTGCTATACACCTAAGTCATACGAATTAAAAGTTTTTCTAGATCAAGCTAGCCTGACATGTACCCAATACTAACTGTTTTGAGACCCACTGATTTTGCGACATTTTGGAACCGTAATCATTTAATCTTTCGGAGCATGACCTCGATCGGCTACTACCTCAATTGATAAAGGTTCAATAGGGTCCTTTCAACTGCAAAATCAAAGAAACACAGTTCCCGTAAATTGATGCTCAATGTGAAACATTTCTAGGACCTATCTTTGTTCTATATTGCACCCCCGTATATGGACCATAATGATGTGCTTATATATAAGGCTAAAAGGCTACATTTGTCACTATTGAAGCGTATTTAAGACATTTGAGCATACCCGCCCTCATTGAGAATGGCAGAACTCGCTTATGTAGAGCCAAGACTTCTGTTGCTGCTTTCTTCCCAGCTTCAACCCCTGTTAGCCAATGCTAAAGGTGTTTGGACAACTATACAATTATAACACATGCTTCATAACATATTAGGACCTGACTCTAGAATCTTAATGCAATTTCACCAAGTTCGTTGCTAGGAAATGCTTATCAAAACAACTTATATGATTGTTCCTTTTTTAACAAAGCTGTTATAGATAAGTAATTATATTAGGCTTGAGTGCCACTCACCCTATCCCTTCATGCTGGCCGGTGATAAAACTGATGCATATTTTGTGTTGCTACCTTCCAGCCTCATTGTCAACTGTCGCATCATGGGCACTAAAGAACCAACTGAGCATTGTCCTCGCACATACTCATGAGTTTCCGTTGGCCCGATTGGCGGTTCGACTGAACCTGCGGTAGCAACATATTTAGAAAAATATTAGCACGAAAAAAAAACATAGGAAGAATTTGCAGAATATACAGTGAGATAATAAAGAATCAGCAGGAAGTTGTCGTCACACATCGACATGAGTTGCCTCTTTTTTCGCTGGCTTACTGCTTTGGTTGGTATTGTATAGCCACTACTTCAGTATTAGAAGGAAAACTTTCTAATGTTCAATCATCAACCTCATTGACTCATTTTTATGCTTATTATTGTAGCAAAAAAATAACTAATATTAGTAATAAAATGTAATTTACCAAATGATTTAGCAACCCTATATCCATCAATAGTCAAGTGTTACAGTAAACTCTAGACGCAAAACTAACGAATGCCTTTGACAATTTTTACCTGAGTCCCAAAATGGTTTAGGCACTCTATGCCACGTGGTAAACAACAAATTGTTAAGACCTTGTGCACCTGTTATATGCTTACCCTGCAATTATTTTAGATACTTGAATAGTAGGAGCTGCTTTTGGACTCCTTCATTTCACTGACCCTTTGAGCAAGCTGCAACAACAATATAATATTTATTGAGCAACTCAATATAAGATTAAATGTGGACCAAAAGGAGTTGAGTAGCACCTGCTGAGTACAAAATAAGCAAAGTTACTTTGAAGGGGAAATTGATATATGAAATCCGGGATCACCTGTTTTAAAAGACATTTAAGTTTTCTTTAGTCTCTTGTTGATTTCATTAGTTGCACGCCATAACAAACTCTGCAATAGAGTAGAAACACTGCAATTTGTCAAAATAAATTAAGAATGTATACATACTACAGTTTATGATAACAAACACCTGAACAAATGAAATCATACCTTGAGCATATATTGTAAAAATTCGGACGACACTCCTCGTAGATGAAAAGGTGGTGGATGAAATCGCAAGTTGTTGTAAATGCCATCTTTCAATGCTTATTCAAGGCTCAGGATAGGATACGGGCGTAAGCATCAGCAACGAATAACACATAACATAAGCAAACGAAGCTTAATGGTTCGACCTTATGTAACGGCCAAAGTATTTAGACTCGATTGGAGGGCAATGGCATCAAAGTATTGACTATATCTCATAATTTGAAGATATACAGACAAAGTATTTGCAAGACACCATGAAAAGTGCCGAGAAACAATAATGGCATAAAAGTATTGACTATATCTCATTACTTAAAGTGACAGCGAAGAATACTAACCAACCTTTAACTGCAAAATCACCATTACTTCATCTATTTGACGGAAACTTTTAAACATTTAAATTACAAAACTGCTACTATATATATAGCTAACTACATTGTTTATAACTGCTTAAACTGAAAACATACTCCTCCCCAACAAAAAAACAATCTTTCATCGAAACCCTTTCACACATTCAAATCAATTCTGACACATTGAATATTGAAACGCAAAAACAAAATTAACACAAAAAACACACCTAGAACTGTTAATCCCCTCTTGAAGCAAATAATATTATATAAGCCAGGAAAATGAGCTAATCCAAACACCCCCTAATAAAACAACAAAACCCACATAAAAAAATGTTTCAAACTAAGGTGTTTTATGTTAAATTTGTATAAAGTAAATCAATTATAATTGACCTTCTAATCAACAATGAAAACCCTAACTCAATAAATTCATAAAGAAAAACAGTTATATTAAAATAAATTTTGGGAAAACGATACTAACCTCCATAACCTTGTTTCCGGTCAGCAGCAACACAGTCAACATCATCGAAGCTCAAAACAGATTCCCCACCCGAAAGATTGCTGTGAACAATAGCCAACAACAGAGGCCATGGCAGCAGCATATGCATCTTGTTGATAGCTTTTTAGCTCACGTTGCCATTTGCAAGTACGCCAACCTCGACCTTAAAAACGCATATGAGCATCAAGTCATTTTAATGACAATATAAATATTAGATTAAAAAATAGCATAATAAAGCAAGTATCATTAAATTAAGGGTGACCCAAGTTACTGGCTAATTGACTATGTTTCATATGGCAATTACCAACAAAGGTGTCCAATGGTGCAAGTGACTGATTTTTGGCAAAAGCATCATGCATTTGAAACATACATTCTGAAATCCTCTGATTTTGTTCATAAAGGGCATCTGCAGATATGTACCAAAACACTTACTATAGCAATGCATACGTGTGATAAAAAACAGGAACAACAACTGCATATTGAATACAGCATGAGCTAACCTTGAGAAGAAACACTGGATGGAGTTAAGGCAAGACCTTCAAAAGTATTCAAATAAGGTGGTGTAATGGAACGATTGTGAAACGAAGTTTCTGTAATGCGACCTTCTACAACATTGGTAGCACACTCATGTATAGGAGCGCAACTTTTTTTTTTGTTGGGTTTGTAGAGGGGCGGTTGTCGTTTTTTGTGTTGACAACAATTTATACCTAAAATAAGGTTACCCAAACACCCCTTTACTAACATATACCAGTTCACCCATTTCAGCCCCCAAGCGCACCTATTTCAGGTCCCACTTCAGCCCCCGAATACACCTATTTCAGTCCCATGTCAGCGGCCAAACTGACCCGTTATGGCCCCAATCAATCAAGTTAACCACTATATAATATTTTCTCCTTTCAACCTAAGTTAAGTGCCAATCTTGGTTTACTTAAAATGATAATACATTACATCATTTTAATTCGACCAAGATACACACTATAAAGGTTAAACACAATTTACCACACCATGGCTGCAAATTGACCAATTTACCACGCAATTCACTATAAATAGCTGACAAAAAAGGCTGAAGCGATGGTTAGGAGACCACAGTTACTTACGAAATCCAAAAAATATTAGGCTCAGATTTGGATATTTTGATCAGGTCACAGAAGCAGGCCAATCACGCTTTAGATGCAAAGATATCCGGTTGCATAGAAGACATATAGGCTATGCCATCCGGTAATTGCATCGCTAATGTAGGGCCTGAACTTCTCGCTGAAATTAAAACAATCATCATCGCCCTACAGTTTTTTGATGCCACTACAGTTGTTTGTGTGTGGGTATACAGGGAAAGCAAGTCGTGATACCTTTATCTATAGGAGTACTTCACCACCCCTTAAAACCATCACTCGTCAAGATTAAGTATGCGACGAAGCATCTTCATCGCAAACTGATCATTGCCACCCCCACCAAACATATCCTTAAGCGCCAACTAATTGTGCTACCTAGTAGGCGAATCAGGAGCAGTTTTCCCAAACATACCCAACAAATGAATATCACCACCCGTAACTGATAACAACTCTAACTAAACAATCCTTTATTTTTGTATGCATATGTTATTAAAAAGATCCATTTCCTCTTCTCAGTAAAAAGTATGCAATCAGTAAAATGTCGCGACAAATAAGTGGCTCAGATCTTTATGCAGGATTCAAGTCACAAAATCATTGTTGTTCCGTAATGGCTGCAAACAAACACGGTTGCATAGTAAGTATTTAACCTATGCCATCCGGTTGTTGCCCCACCAGGTTACGTTCAGATCATCCAAGACACAGTTTATGTGTGTCAGATTAAAGAGATCATCATAGCCTTATGGAAAACATTATAAAGGAAACGGGGGTGTAACCGGATAAAAGGGTATGCGAACCTGCCATGGCTGCAAACACGAACCTGGTCGTGATGCCTTACCAAGATACAGACCGCTTTCACCCATCATGTTCCAACTGCACATAAACCATGCAATCCTACAATCCTGATCGCCTATAAAAGAAATGACCATACTCATTACCATGGTTGCCAGCTTATCCCAAAAAAATCTTGTAAAACTAAACATAACACCCAACACATGACGCAAACAACTACTGATAGTCAATATCAGACAATACACATTCAGTCTACCCTAACAATGGCGTAATACTTTTTCAACATAATGCAACAAATCGAATAAAAAAACAAATTGAATAACATAACCCATTAAGAAAGTTAAAAGGCGGCATATGAACATAAGCCCAAATTTCAAAATAACCAACCATCAAAAATTCAATACAAAAACTTTAAAAACTGTCATTCCATTATACGACAGCAGCCCTAGCATTCAACACCATCTAGAACCATAATGTCATAAATTAAAATGTATGAAATCCTAAATGCAGCAGGTTAAAAATAAATACTGGATTTTAAAAATAAATACTTTTTGGAGTGAAATACCAAAACACAAAAATGTCAGCCAACCGCTAACCCTAAACATCCAATCTCAATAATTTATGAACAACAAAAAATGAAACCTGAATTTTATAAAAGCGGCAAAAATCTTTAAACAAAAGCAAAATCAACAAAACCTCCAAACTGTAACAAAACCCTAATCTAAAAATTAAATTACAAACATCAAACAAACCATTAGCGAAATCAAAACCCACAAAAAATCACCTAAAACCCATCTAACAGTGCTTGTGTATGTGTCAAACATCAGATAATTCAAATAAAAGCAGATAAGGCCCAAATAAAAGTATAAAAAATGTAGAATAAAAAGAAGCTTCAAGAATATCATCTAAAGTTGCTCCAGGTCTGATCTACCTAATCTAAAGAGTATATAAACCAAGCAGAAAAAGAGGTGTGGCTAAAAAGAAGGGGGGGACTGTACATGGTAACATATGGCTCGCGCACAGCCACAAAAAGATTAAAAAATTGATTTTACTGTACATTTCTCTGTAGCTCCCCTCACAAACAACTGTAGCAACCACAAAACCCGTTTTATCGGATCGGGGAACACCCAAAAAGTGGCCGGATTATGTGTCGGAGGAAGACCCATATGGATCTAAAATATAAGGCAAGGTTGCGAGTGGAGATGAATAGGGGACGGGTCGGGTATCAAAGAGTGAATGGCTAATGGGCTTGACCCAACATACCGAAAAATAAAGGGATGCCACTTTGTTGGGGCTTAAAAGCCCCTTATAAATGTAAGGGATAATAATAATAATATGAGATTTCTGAATTTCACAACCAGGGTTTTAAAATATTTAAAACATAAATAGGTATTTAGGAAATAAACTTTTATTTATTTATTTATTAAAAAGTCCATAATAATTTTTTTACAATTTCAAATATGGTAACTTAAGTGTTCTTGTTATCTAAATCACGAAGTTTTGAAATTTTAAGTTTCGGGAAACCTAATTAGGGTTATATATTTTAAAAGTAAAATTTCTTAAATTGGAAAAGAGACGCAATAAGGTAAGAATCGTTATTCTTGGTGAATGATAGGTTGCATTAGTATGCAACAATACGAGCGAAACTCGTTATTTGCATGCACTATTAGCATGGGTTACACATGCGGTGCATATGCATGTGTAGTAGGTTATAGCAAATCATAGTTTTAGTATTTTCACCTGTACTTTATTTAAGTAGTACTTTTATGTTTTTTTTAATCATGCATGAGACGAACCTGAGTCATAGACCAAAAATATAAATTGCATGGTTGTGAAGTAGTTATTATGTTTTAACTTTTTTTTGGGTTTAAGGAAGGCCTGCTTGCCATTGCTATTCCATCTTTTAATTTAATTAAGTTAAGTAGAGTAGCTTTTAAATTAAATGTAACAAGACGGACGTGATATGATGAAGCCCAACCAAGGTAAAAGAACCTATGGAGTACAAATAGAATCATGGGCGATGCTGAGAAGACACAGAGTCCGAAGAAGCCTTCTTACCTTGTGTCATGTTTTAACCCATAGAATAGAACCATGTTGATTCCCGAAGTAGCTCTCAGGATCAACATTAGATAATAGTTTAGGTATGATAATCATGTGTTTTATTTAAGTCGGAGTATGCATGCTTTTAATATGTCAACTGGTATTATTTAGATACCTAATAAAACTAAGCGTCTTACTAAAGTCATGGGAAAATTTAGCACCGGGTCCCTGACAGTGAGAACGTGTAATAAAAAGGGTAGCGCCATAAATTTAGTAGAAGCTATCAAAAAATAGCTTGGGAAGGGTAACCCGAGTTTGGACACTTTTTATTACAAAAGGATTTGTTTTCATAATTAACAAATCGTGGTATGAATTCATGCATAGTTCATACGTAAAAGAAAATTTTGCTAAAATTTTTTTCAAACTGTAAATAAGACCGGAAAACTGATGGGTTTAGTTCTTACCCCATCTGTAATCTTAGACTTAAGTGCGCCACCCATAACTGTTATACTCTCCTAGCTCAACATCTACAGGTACGTAGGGGTGTCCATGGTACTGGAACCGGAATCGAAAGAACCAAGAACTAAAAATAAGGAAAAGGTGTAACCGAGAATCGTCCCAAGTTCTTCGGTTCAGTTCCAGTACGGTACTCGGTTCCGGTACGAGAATTTCGGTATTTCCTAAAGGACATGATAAGCGATATAAACACACAACATCTCTAACACACAATATCTCTAACAATGCAAATCATTTTTTTGTCGGTCATTCATAAAGGACATGATAAGCGATATAAACACACAATATCTCTAACAATGCAATTTGTTCCAATAATTTCAATTGCTCAAAAATGTCTCCAACAATGCAAATTGTTCACATTAAAAAAGAAAAAAATATATATTATAACATCAAATAATCTGAATATTTTAGTATCAAATTCAATGTTTATTGCCTTTTTTATATTATTTAATATGAATATGATACCTTATTCGTTCATATTTACCTATTTAGGTTAATCGACGCATTGGAACTAAAAGATGCTGAAAATGGTCAAAATAGGACAAATATAAGAAAATTGCATTCATGATATTTACTGGGTAATGGAACATCTTCGGTTATGTCGTACTACATTATGAAGACCAGTTGACCATCAAGTTATCAAGATAGTTACGGCGTAACAAGCTCGTTGGACTTACATCGTAACAAGTACTTTGGGCGGAAATTGCTTTGCCTCTAAGGACTAAATTTGAGCAAATCCTTTGAAGTTTATTTATGTCACAAGGACTAAATATTTAACGTCAATAACGATGGAAACCTAAGGTACAAGTCATAAATAATTCTTATTATACTTAACGGAAGTTATGAGCCACAAGGACCGAAAGTAACTACACCAAGAACGATGAGGGGCTGTAACCGGACAATTCATATAAAGTTTCACTCATATAATGCACAAGGACCTTGAGTGAAACATGGTGCAACTTCAGAGGCTAAATGCGGATAAGTCATACAAAGTTCAAAAGGCATTATTAACGTAGCACGGCGTAGTTATAACGTTTTAGTTATGTCGTAGTTGTTTTGCCATCAATAATTTCATGTTGAATTCTTCATTAATTCCTATTTCCTCTTTTGGGTATCTCACTTTACACAGCTTCTAAATGATGATTGGGGGACCATACAGGCGTTTTCCCAGCATCAACTAAGGCAGCGGTGGTAGGTAACTGAATGACCATGGTGGTTAGGGTTTGGTGACAGATCTGATGGTGGAGGTTAGGTGAAGTGGCATCGGTGGTAGTGCAGATGACGGTGGCTGGTTGTGACAACTGGCAAAATAGGGAGCTATTTAAAAACCCGCATTACTTTAAATTTAATGACTTTGAAATATTTATAAGTCTATTCGCGATAAGTTGTAAACTTTAAATCGTGATTTCTAAAATTCGTGGTTTCTATGGATTATGAATTGGAATTTATGAATTTGATATGGAACATATGTGGTGATTAATTTTTGAAATCGTTATTAGGCGCTACGTTGAATCCGGCACTAGGATAACCTAACAAACTTGAATATTTTGAATTTACGAGTTGGTTATATATTTGTTGAACGTACCGTGGAGTTTTTAAATATTTTCGAGAACGAGTAATTGTGTTACGGGAAAACCCGTTTAATAATATTACATAAACTTTAAAGTATTCGTGGCCGATGTTAGAACAAGAGGACTAGAGGGACTACTTTTGTAAATTTTGGGTTTATTACCCCTAACCCTAATCCTTTCACTCTCATAACTCATCTTCTCCCACTCTCCTTTCCCTCCCTCTTGTCGCCGCCCACTGCCACACCCACGGCACCACCACCGCCGACCACCATAACACACCACCACCATAAATCGACTCCCCATCTCATCCTCTACTAGATCCACTCATACACGTGCCTCAAACACCTTTTTCCATCCTGTTTAGTCACGAAAACCACCACCATCTTGCTCATTTTCGAAGTTTGTCACATTGTGGTCTTGTAAAACGAAGGTGAGACGAGTTTTGACTCGTGTTTTGATGAAAAACGTGACCTTTGGGTCACGAATTTGGGTCTTCTTTCGGATTCGTGGTTAATAACACAAGAAAACAAATGGGTTTTGATTAAAAATGGCTAAATGGAGATTTGGTATCCGGGTTCTTGATTTTTTTGTTGGGTCGAGTAGAAACCGAGAGCCTTAGCTCTCGGCTTGAGCTTTTCACCGGGCTCGTTTGGCTCTTGATGGGATTTGAGCTTGGTTCTTGATGTTTGATTGTTTTGGCATTGCTATTATTGTGTTTTGGAGGGTTTAGACCTCCCATTGTTGTGGTTTGATTGATGCCGACAACCCAAAGGGGTTCGGTTTGGTTGGTTCGAGCTCAATGGAGCTAGCCGAGACCATAGAGGTCTCGGGTGGGACCCACAAGCCTTAATGGCTAAATGTTGACCCGGGTTTGACTTGGTAGGTCGACCCGTGGGTTGGGAACTTGAATGGTTAGTCGAAGTGTATCATATGGGATTGTATTGTTGTGGATTATTGGACACTTGGTTTGGTGTGACGAAATCACGTTGACTTACTAGTCAACGATTGATTTTGGCAAAAACGCCGTGACACTTGGACTTGGACAATGAGCCGAGGGTAATGACTCGGACATGTGACCATCTCATATAACTCGATACGAATTATAATCGCGTTGAATAATAAAACTCGTAATATTATTAATAATAATATGGACGTTTATATAAATATATAAACGTGAAAACGTACATATATTTATACAAGTGTGTATATTAAAAATAAAACGATCACGAGTAATATTATAATAACGTAACGATATATATTATACTATGAAAATAGTATAATAAATGTCGGGAACGTCATTATGGTTAAATAATTATAAACGTCGATATAATATTAACGTGGATTGACTTTATTTAATAAAATACTCTCTTTTTGGAAATAAAGCGGAAAACTCACGAGTTATACGGGATCGGGGTCACTTGAGTCTAAGTGGACTATATCATTTATTGTTACGACTTTTGTGCTTGTCACGGATATGTGACGTTAATACATTCATTCTTATAACTAAGTAACTTATTTAATCGACGGATTAAATAGGATTTATTTAGTATATAAGATGAGTATATTAATGGGTATTGTATCCTACGACGTCCATAGGTTGTGGTATGTGTACGAGATTTAAGAGTTACTAAATATCTCGTAGAGTTTATCAAATTGACGAATTTGATAAGTTTGGCGATGTATTTAGAGAACTTGTTAAATTCGGAAATATACCATATAGTACTCTACGTGCTATGTGCTTTAAGATTGGGTATGATCTTGGAATAATATATTAGATAAATAGGTCATGGAAGGGTATCCAATCGACGGGTTGGTAAACTTCGAGGATCTATTTAAATGGTATATCGGACTAATATTAAACCCGTAGATTACCATTTTTATTTCGTTGAGTTACGATTCTTGATATGACTTGTGTCGACCCTCCACCCACATGGATACCAAAACTCCAAACTAATATGAGAATAACAAGAGAAATGGATTTTTGGAAAGTAAAAAGGAATACGTTCGGGTTTGGGAATATTTGATTCTTGAGGAAATGATCCTGAAACGATTTTATATTGTTAGGAAGTGCCGAGTCCGTAGTTGCTGTCTTTTGAGTTGTGATACATCTTACCGCTACCGATTTCTTTTGCTGATTTTTGGACTTGAGGTCAGTCATAGCCCCACTTTTACTCTTGAACTTTGTTTTCAATACTTGGGGTGAGAAACGTGCAAATTGTTTTATGTGGACTACTATCGCTTTAATTTTTCTAAAACTTGCTATGCTAAGGAACTAGGATACTGCTTCAACCCTGCCACATAGTGGAGAACCGCGTGTGGACTAGACAAAGGGTAGATGCATTTGCCATAGTGTGATCACCTATAAGACTTGATATTTGGTTGCCTATAGGCCCTATAGGACTTTGTTGCCTGTAGGGTGCCCTTATAGGAGTTTTGATTCGGAGGTTATCCGTGAGATTTGGTTACCTGTAGGCCCTATGGGACTTTGATGCCTGTAGGGTGCCCCTATAGGAGTTTTGGTGTGGAGGTTATCCGCGATGCCTAGTCTAGCTAGCAAGCGTTTTGCGTATATGTCCACTTGATTTGATTATGAATGCAAACCTATGATCTCACCAGCGAAAGCTGACTTTTAGCGCGTTTTCTCAGGTAATTAAGATTGATGGAAGATGCACGTTTGGAAGGCTTTGCACGGCAATCTGGTTTAAGGATCTATTTTTCTAAAAACTCTGATATGTATTTGGGGACCTACTTTTATTTCTTTTGGGCCTTACTTTGGTAAACCGGGATGAATGTAAACTTTAAAACCCCGTTTGGATGTGTTTTTATTTATGTTTACTTTATCTCGTTCTATTATGACTTGTGTTGGATACCAATCCCCGTAGCACCCCGAAAGCTTGAATAGTCTTCCGCTGTACCAGATTTTGGGGCTGTTACAGATTGGTATCAGAGCCAAGGTTATAGAGAACTAGGTAATAAACACCTAAACTATAACCAAAATTTTTATAGAAAACGATCCTCGACCAATGCCCGCCAGCCCGCCAAGCCAAAGCATCTTCGATTTATTGAAGTATTATGAGATGATGATTAAATATGAGATTTTGAGATAAGTTGAGAATTTTGAGTTATGGATTATGCGATATGATGGCGTTATGAGGAATTATATGGCTTAATTGTTTTATAAATATTTTAGTAATGCGGTACTTGATATCTTTCTTGAAATTATATGATTGGGATTTTATAATGATTTTGATTCGATATTTTGAGTTTGCGGTTTAGTTGTTTTGAAACACTTACACCTACCCTACGCCGTTGTCACAGACTATGGCCCCTCCTACGCTCGATGTTACTGAAGATATTCTCGTTGATCCCTTCAACACAGCACAAATTACCATGGCTCCTGATGATCCCTACAGGATTGCCGTGCATTTAGCTACTTCATCACCGACAGCAGCTACTTCTACACCACCTGTTGTATCTTCTTCTCAGGGAGCCTGTTAGGAACACGTTTCACGTTATTCAAGTGTCGGTCATTAGTTTATGATAGGTTGCTAGTTAAAGTTATTATGTTTTATGTTTAATCATTTTGTTATGAAAGTTTATGATGTAATGTTACTACAAGTGGAAGTCCAAGGGCTAGTAGTGTAAAGTATGGTGATGAAACTTGAGACCCTTGGACTCCCCTATAAATACTATGTGTAAGCCTTCCTTAAGGCTTGTTGGTTCTCATAATACACTATCATATTTATCATATCATTAGTAGAGTTCCTTCCATATTATTCTTCTTCTTCTTCTCTATTCTTGTTTCTTATTCATACAAGTATCTTTGGTTGTTTATGCTATAACATGGTGACCTAACAAGTGGTATCATTTGCCTAGGGATATTAGAGGTTGTTGTAGATTAGTTTGGGTTATTTTTGGTCTCGTTTGAATGGTTTGTGTACTCGTTATAGTTGGTTTATTGGTATTTCATTAGTGTTTAAAGGTTAATATTACATTAGACTTGGTTAAAAGTTAGTTTGGTACTCATTTAGATAAGAAAAAATTTCATCTATACGTTTTTTTGGGTTTAGCGAGTTTGAACTAGGGATGGCAAAAGCACCCGAAACCGACGGGGAAAACCGAAACCCGAACCGGTTGGGTCGGGTTCGGGGACGGGTTGGCGGGTTTGGATGCGGGTTTGGGTATTGATATAATTTTTTAGCCGGGTACGGGTTTGGGTACGGGTTCGCGTAATACCCGCCCGATTACCCGTACCCGTACCCGTATCCGCTTACCCGAATCTATATCCGCTTTATTAATATTATAATTAACTAGAATATATATATATTATATATAATTTCTTCCATTATATTTTTTTATATACGTATCTATTAAATAACATATTTTATTCTGTACATGAATTATCCAAATGGGTTAAATCGTTTGATACGATATTCATTTTCTTTAACTTTAAAAAAAATGAATATATTATGGTGTTTTCCTTTGTTTTTTCGGTGGATTTTAGTGTGACTTAATATTAGTACCGCCATTTTGTCCATAAGGGTGGCCAAGTGGGGTGGTTTTGCAGGAATACCNTAGTACCGCCATTTTGTCCATATAATATTTAATTGGGGATAACCGAAACCCGCGGGGAAAACCCGAAAAACCGATGGATTTTATAAACGGGTACCCATCGGGTTTTGGGTATGGATTTCATAAACGGGTACGGGTACGGGTTCACTAAAACCCGACCCAAACCCGACCCGTTGCCATCCCTAGTTTGAACTTAGGGTTAAGCGAGTATGGGGTTTTGGTATTGAATGTCGCGAGTTTGTAGTTTAGGGTTAAGCGAGTAAGGAAAATTGTTGGCGAGTATCGTTATTTGGTATAGCGAGTATCATTCATCTTTCTGGCGAGTAAGCCATCTCTCCTTATCGTTTAGCGAGTAAGGAACTCAAGCTAGCGAGTATCACCCCTAAGCTAGCGAGTATCACCCATAAGCTAGCGAGTATGACCCCCTAACCTAGCGAGTATCACACTCTAGCTAGCGAGTATTAAAATCTACTTAGCGAGTATGAACTTTAGATTAGCGAGTATCATTCAGTTTTTCCAGCGAGTATCAACTTTAGATTAGCGAGTATCATTCAGTTTTTCCAGCGAGTATCAACTTTAGATTAGCGAGTATCATTCAGTTTTTCCAGCGAGTATCATTTTTTATCCAGCGAGTAAGAAAAGTTTTTTAGCAAGTTTGGAATTTCGTTTCGACACTCACAACTAATCTTCAACAACAACCTACACCTTATCCTTTAAAGATCCATTGAAGCATAATCAATCACAATGTCTCAACCTCCATTCTACTTCTACAATAAACAACAACAACAACAATCACAATATCCACAACAACAACCGCATCCTCAATTACTTCAACAAGTGTATCAACAACCGTCAATGTACCCTCAAAATCAACTCTTCATGCATCAAGTGCAACATCAACCGTACTTACAACCGCACATGCAAACCGCCTTACCACAACCTAAGCAAACCCATTGGTTCGATCAAATGTGTGAAGCTATCACAAGTCAACAATCTCGTCATGAAGCCGGATCTCTTGACATACCACCAATGCTTACGCCAGGGAACTATGTTCAGTGGTCAAGCCGATTCCTACGATTTCTTGAATTGAAGAAACCTCATGGCAAATATATGAGGAAAGTTCTTTTTGATGGTCCATTCCAATGGCCAACAAGAACGGTTCCAGGTGATCCAACTGCCACACCACCAAGACCTGAAACTGTAACCCCAGCTCCTGAATCACAACTTACTGACGAAGAACGACTTCATCATGAAGCTAATGAACTTGCAATGAGCTACATCTGCCAAGGAATTCCCAATCCAATCTTTCGAAGTGTAGATGCTCAGAAAATTGCAAAAGAAATGTGGGAACATATTCATCTCTTGATGGAAGGCACTGAGTTAAATCAAGAAGACATGGAATCAAAGCTCTATCTGGAATATGAGAACTTCATGATTGAATCTGGGGAATCACTCGAGTCCTACTACCATCGGTTCACCAACATCATCAATGACTTGGATAGAAGCAATGTAAAACTTCCAAGGATTGCTATCAACACGAAGTTCTTGAGTTGTCTTGGTCCTGATTGGCAAAAGTATGTCATGTTTGTTCGACAAGCAAAGAATCTTCACAATGCCACATATGGTTTGTTGTTTGACTACTTGAAGCATCATGAGAGTGAAGTGAACAAAGATCGAAGGAGCCTCTGGTTTCTTTCATATGGGCTATGAATGAGGCCAGGTAGGGTGTTTGTCTAGTGGAAATGTAGTCATGGATTGGATATTTCTCCATGGTTGCCTAGATGATAGCTTATGTTGACTGCTATATCTAGAAGAATGGTGTTCTTAGAATCAGCTTATTTCCTGAATGTAACATGTTTCTGAATTGTTTGTCAGTTTGTATAAGCAATATGAGTCTGTTCATATGTGCTGTGAAGGAATGATCATTGTAACTTGCTGATTTTATTTAATAAAAGTTCACCATTTCAGGAAAAAATGTTACTTTGTAATTACATTACAGATACTATGGAGCCTGCTTCATTACACTTTGCAACTTATGAGATTTGACTACGGCTTCTTGACTCTAAGGACTCATTCAATCTCTGTAAAATAGACCCTGGTCAATCATTGCTTCTAAGCTGCTTTCAGACCATTGTTCATGGTCACAAAACCCATAAGGGGGACCATTTCCTTCCTAGCAAAGTCAATCTATTATTTGGAGGGCTGTTTTGGACGTCTTCGTGTCCTTGCAAAGATCGATTCAGGAGGAATTTGATCTGCTTTCTCTGTTATTGTGTGAAGAAGTCCCTCAATGTGTTGAGTATGTTCTTTTAATGTAGGGAATTAAAATTTCGGATGGAGATTTTAGTATTACTGATGTGATAAGCAATGATCTTGGTCAAATTTTACCATTAAAAGTTCATAAATCTTTTCATGGAGTTTGTTTTGCTTCTTTATGGGCTATATTGAGAGGGCGAAACGAGGTCTTCCATTTGAAAATTGACAAACAAACTACTCTCACAGAATGACAGAAGACACATTTGCATTTATTCAATCTAACACTCTCACAGAGTGACAGATGTCTAATTGTTGCTCCAAACAAGGTCTTTTTTGGTTTAATTTAATATCCTTGCCCATGAAAAAAAATATACTATGGATAAGAATCATTTAGCATAAATAGTTAAATACCAACTTTAATTTGGTATCAGCAAAAGCTGAAGGTGATGATTATGAAGACCAAGTTTGAGCAACCGATCACCTAATGATAATTATGAAGACTGAGAGATGGTACCAGGCAACTGAATGCCAGTTAAGGCTTGCACTATGACATCTTTTTGGCAATGCATCAATTGTAGAAAGTATTAAACACGGTTGGTATTGCTGCTTTATTGACAATATGCTTACAGGCTTACAGGTATATCTTATATAATATGGATATGGATATAAGAAGTGCAAGATGGGATGTCAAGTTCATTTTATAAACTACAAAACAAGTTTTTTAATCACTGTATTTGTTTAAATGTAGAAAAACACAAAATGCTGATCATTGTAGTGCTTATACTTTCATGCAAATTAAGTACTTCAACCTTTAAGGTTGCTGACTTTGGAAACACTTGATGCTTTGTTGCATTATTAGCTATCTATAGTTTGATGTTAGTTTCTAATAAGACTGCAGATCTGAATATGCAATGATTCAAATTCAATTCAACCATGACATTATTAATATTAGAATAATGATTAAAAAAAATGTAACTAACTTGACAAAATTTGATGAGGACAAGATCAAAGAGTTAATTGAGGAGTACATGGAGCGATTGGATCATGGTAAAAGGACTCGAATCAAGAAAACGTGATCCAACTTTCTCTACGGCATAAAGCCTTGTTCTTGTTTACGCCGTAGAAGCTACGGCTTTTATTTTTTGTTTTAGTTTTCTTTACGGCATAGAAGTTATTACGGCGTAGAGGCTTCGATAGCTGAAGTTCCCTTTTTATTTCTAAGTCGGTTTTTACCATGTGTATGTGACTTTTCCCCCAAGATTTACTTCCCTATAAATATAGGGCTTGGGATCATTGTTTAGGCATTCAATAATCAATACACTTCGACCTTAAGTCTTTAAAATCCTTTGTGATTTTGTTTAAACTAAGGGTTTTATGCATGCTTCCATTCTATGTCAGTTGGCATTGAGAGCCTTTTTATATCCTGATGACGAAAGATGGAGATGTTCCAAAAAACCGTACTACTAGTGGGGTACGGTCGGCCAAAGACATGGATAGTGTGATCAATGACCTTGCATCCAAATTCGCGAGTATGTCAACTGCTATCAATGAATTACGATCCGCGATCGTAGGTGATGGTAATCACTCAAATCGTGAGAGTAACCATCATGGTAATCGTAGATTCCGCTCTAACAATGATTGATTATTTGATAATCATAATCGTGACGAATCCCCTAAACAAGTTTAGAGACAAGATGATTTATTCGGGTCTTTAGATGAGGAAGGAGATGAGGACTATAGGTTTCTTGTTGGAGGTCCAAAAGGAAGAAATAATGATTCTAGGGTTATTACTAGGAGGAATGAAAGTCGACATGACTATAGAGAGCAACAAAGATATCGTGTCAAAGCCTAGATTTCCAATTTTATTGAAAACTTGACATTGAAGCGATGTTGGATTGATTATATGAGGTTGACAAGTTCTTTGACATCATAGATGTTCCCGAAGAAGAACAAGTTAAGATTGTGGTTTGTAAGTTGCATGGATGGTTGGTGGTGGAGCAAGACAAGTGTAGGAGATAAGGAAAGCATCATGTGGATGCGTGGACAAAAATGAAGTGAATGATTAAGGGTAGGTTTTTACCCTAAAAATTGAACAAATTCTATACCAACAATATCATAATTGTGTTCAAGGTAAAGAAACCGTGGCTGCATATACGGGTGTTTTTAAGATTACAAGCTCATTGTAATTTGAGAAAAATGAGGGAAAACCGTTGCTAGATACATAATTGGGTTGAACCAATCAATTCAAGATTAGTTCAGTTTGATATCTGTTTGGTCCATGAATCAAGCTCAAAATTTGGCTTTGAAGGCAGAGAGGATGGCTACTAGATCCGTAATTGGGTGTAAGCGTTCAAACGAAGAAAGTTCAACTACTTTAGCTAATTAAGGGGGTCGGCCCAATCAAAACCAACTCACTATTCCTACTACTACTACTACTTCAAGTTCAAAGGCTTGTGGAGTGGAGTAGAAAAGCTAAAAGGATAGTCAATCGACGACTTCAAATCCATATGCTAAACCTAAGGGTCCCAAGTGCTTTAGGTGTGAATTATCATGTCATAGGTCTAATGTATGCCTACAAAGGAGTACTTGAGTACTTATTATGCGAAGCATAATGGTGAGGAGGGAATATATGTAGATGAAGCGAATCATGAAAAGGAAAGTTTGGAATACACCGAGGACGTGGAGATAGAAGCAAAGCAAGTAGCTTTTGTAATTTAACAGACGTTGTGTTCACCAAAGGTTCTTGATTCTTCGCAACGTAATAAGATTTTTCAAACTAAATACTTTTTAAGGATAAAATTTACTATTATTACTGACATAGGAAGTTGCGAGAATTTGGTGTCTAGGGCTTTGATTAAACCTTTTAAGTTACCAACTAAGCCTCTTCCTAACCCCTACCCAATTGGTTACGTCGTAGAGCTCTTGAATAAGGATTTATTTAGGCGTCTTAGTGGTTACGCTGTAAACAAGAAAACCTTGTTATAGCGTAGAAGTTTCGATAGCTGAAGTTTCCTTTTTATTTTTAAGTCGTTTTTACCATGTTTAGTTTTTCCCAAACTTTACATTTCAATAAATATAAGGCTTGGCTTCATTATTTAGGCATTCAATAGTTAATATATTTCGATTTTACTTCTTGAAAATGCTTTGTGATTTTGTTTAACCCTTGTTAGGGTTTTTTCATGCTCCCATTCTACGTCACAATTTATGATTACATGTACCCTACTAAATTTTCTATTTTTGTGTGTATCCTACTTTTTAATTTCGACCTTTTGGTGTGTATTATTATTATTTTGACGATTTTACCCATCCGTTATTGATAAACAGGGGCTAAAATTGTCAAAAAAACACACAAAGGTCGAAAGTAAAAAAGTAAGGTGCACAAAAGTCGAAGTTTTAGTAAAATGCATAATAGGAAAATTTAATAGGATACATAAAAGTATAAAATTTTGACAAATTAGTTATAAAAAAAGGGGTTAATGGCATGTTATAGCAACGTACTTTCCTATTTGTTCCATTATCACACACGAACCTCAAAAAATACCACAATACCCGTCCAACTTTCAAATTTTGTTTCATTATCCTATGTTTTTGTTTGCACCATTAGTCCTTTTGACTAACGACCATTTGTGATTAACTCAAAAATATGTTTTTCTTACGTTTTCATACGTTTCTATCCATTTTTGTACGTTTTCGCCATTTTTCTTTATGTTTTTGTTTGCACCATTAGTCCTTTTGACTAACGACCGTTTGTAATTAACTCAAAAATATGGTTTTCTTACGTTTTCATACGTTTTTTCATACATTTTCATACGTTTCTATCCATTTTTATACGTTTTCGCTCATTTTCTTATGTTATTGTTCATTTTTATACGTTTTCGTCCGTTTTTATATGTTTTCAAGCGTTTTTATACGTTTTCGTCCGTTTTTATACGTTTTTCTTATGTTTTCATATGCTTTTGTTCTATTTTAAACGTTTCGTCCGTTTTTATATGTTTTCAAGCGTTTCATACGTTTGCGTCCGTTTTTATACGTTTTTATACGTTTGCATCTGTTTTTATTTTCATACATTTTCATATGTTTTTATATGTTTTTATACGTTTTCATCCGTTTTTAAAACGTTTTTACGCTTTTATCTGTTTTTATACGTATGAAAACATAAGAAAAACGGACGAAAACGTATAGAAACATAAGAAAAGCGTATAAAAACGTATAAATACGGACTAAAACGTAAGAAAACATATAAAAACGGACGAAAACTTTTAAAAACGTATGAAAAGATAAGAAAAACGTATAATAACGGACGAAAACGTATAAAAACGGATAAAATTGTATGAAAACGTAAGAAAACGGATAAAAATGTAAGAAAACATATTTTTGAGTTAATTACAAAAGGTCGTTAGTCAAAACGTATGATAATGAAACAAATGGGAAAGTACGTTGTTATTACATGCCAAAAGGACTAACGGAGCAAAGAGTTGGATGGTGATTATGGTAATTTTTTGGGTTCGTATATGATAATGGAACAAAGGAGAAAGTGCGTTGCTATTACATGCCATTAACCAAAAAAAATATCATTACACATTATTTAGTTGGTTGTCTTAATACGACACACTCTTTTCAGCATCAGCAAAAGCCCAATATGAGATGTTTGGGTTTTAATTACTAGTAATCGTTAAAGCTTACTACTACCTCCGTCCCAAAATTATTGTCCACAGACAAAAAACATACAGTTTAAGAAAAGCATCATTATTACAGCTTTCTCTTTCTTACTTTTTGCACAAAGACAGTTTTACCCTTAACCAATTAATTTCTAACTTCCTTAAAGTTTGTAATAATAACCACAAATGAGGGTAATATGGTAAACTTAATTTAGATTCCATATCTATTTATAGAAGTGGACAATTAATTTGGGACAACCGAAAATGGAAAGATGAATAATAAATATGAGACGGAGGGAGTAGTAATATCTAACTTGCCGATACAATCATCTATGATATAATTTTCTATTTATGTTAACTCGCCATTTGATTAGTTTCTTAAGAACATAACTTTATACTTATTCGAATCTATTCATTTCGACTTCTCGGGTATCATACATTAGAGATAATATTAAATTTGTCAAAACAGCCATAGATAATTTCATGCGCTTGAAAACTAGCAAAAGGTTTCATTTGTACCGAAATCTGTTTCATCATACTTTTCTTATCGATAAAATCTTAATTGAAAGAACCATAAGTCTGTATATCAAGAAAAGACAATACTTTGTAAAGCCAAATCTTCCATAAGGACCACAACAAAGTTAAGAAGCAGTCAAACCATTTAGAACCCCACTTACATACCAATATGATTTGGTTGTTACAACTGTTTTTATCACCTACTAGTGTTCGTTTTAAAGTTGTGGACAATGCTAAGACCGACTTGAAGATATTACAACCTAATGAAGAGTAGATCATAATATAAACTAAACATGTGATCAAATGTTGTTTATCTTGCTCTTTCTTTCACATGAAACTCAAACGTAGATCTAGTGAAGGATGTCGGTGTTGATAATGGTTTTCCATTTCTGTTCCACATGTATACATGGTCGCATATGGTGACGTGTTCTCTTTGCATTCGTCATTTGTGTACCCTCTGGCTTTCTCTGAATGATCAGCGAAAGAAAGAGAGTGCACAGGAAAAAGCTGCAACGTCTCTATCACCCTCCCAGACTCTACCACCTCAGCAAAATCTATTCACACACATATAAAATGGTAAGTCTTACCACAAAAAGGATTACAAAACATATATCAATATTGAAAGATAGAAATAAAACTTACGTTGTTTTGCAATATTATGTTCGTTTTGATCACTTTCAACATAAACCCTACGACGTTTTTGTCTTTCTCTAGCTTTATGATTTTGAAACCAGTAAAAAACATTCTTACTTTCAATCTTCCCATAAAAACTCAACTGAGAAGATATCTTTTGTATCTGGTCAGTACTAGGTGTACGTAAACCCGACCTGAACAAGTCAGTCAAGACTTTGACTTGTTCATTGGTCGGGTTCCAACGACCACACTTAGCACCCCCACCGCCGCCACTGCCACTACGACTAGTTTTGAGACCAAAACCTGACATTCCCTCATCCATATTTAGATTTCTGAAAATAGAGTCTTTTTTGTTTTTTGATCAGTTTCTGAACTGAAAAGATGCAGCGTACGTGTATGTGCATTATATAGTACAAGTAATGATTATTTAATATGGGAAAAAATAAAGTAAGTGGAGGAAAATAAGGTTTTTGTTGAGTAGTGTGTTAACAATAATATTGCTTTGAATTTAGGAAAGGGATGGGAGAGTTTTGAGGATTTGATCCATTTGTTTAATTCAAATGTTTTTTTGTGCTTGGTTTTTTGTGTAATCTAATTGATACAGATAGACATGCACAAAGCTGCAAATCTTAGAAGATTAGGTATACACCTCAAGGCCAAAAAATAAACTCACGAGTATTGCTTTTTCTCCTTTCTATAAACTACATGCATGAGACCCTTAAATTTGTATCTTTTTACTCAAGCAAGGTTATATGCATCTCTCAAATCAGGTAACAGTTTACCTTTGTGGTATATTGTGTGATACAGTGTTCTGTTAATGTTTAAAAATTGTATAAAGTGACACTTGTGGTTCTCATGATAACCCTTCACTAACTTATCAATGACCGAAGAATATGAACGATAATTGGTTTGCGAAAAGGAAAGTGCACATAAAAACCCAACATTATAAGCTAGTTTCTGTAAGCAGGTATTAGATAAGATAATAGTTTTCTATCATACTTCAAATGAGCCTCCATTTCGTCCATATCAATTTTCTCTAAGAATAAGATCATGATAATTTGTTACTTAAAAGAGAAGTGCATGTTAAAGAAACAAAAAAAAGAGGAAGATAAATTATTAGATGATAGAATAAGCTAGTTGGCCCAAGTCCGGTCTATAAGCTTAGGGTCTAGTAAGGTTATGATTATGCTACGTTTGTAATCTATAAATAGTGGTAACTAATAAAGTATTACTGATGGAGGTTTTCATTATCAACATAAATGTCATGATCCTATTGATAAAATAAGATTGAGCTTGTCAATTTTATTTAGCGAAAGTGAATTTGTTAAATAGAAATGAATTGAGTAAAACGATATGTACAACAACAAAAACATATCGGATCCCGTCAGAGCGGGTATGGGGAGGTAGAATCTAGATAAATCTTATCTTTATCTTAGGATGAACCACAGAGTAAAGAGACTACTTTTAGGAAGACTTTTGGCAAGTGCAAGTGTGCGGGTGAGATTAAATAAAAATAAGTGCATGATGAAAGATAATAAACACTTAAAATGATATATGTATATGTATAATTTGGTGGGAAAGTAAGAGGCATTGGAAATGGTTAATGTTAGTGATGAAAGTCAAAGATTAAATTGTCTGCTTTGAGTTGGACGGTTGTGATCAATGTTCCCTCTTCACAACTCAATTTAAATTAATTTTTTTGTTATCAAAATTTGTAATATTCGTTCTTTATAGTTGTTTTTATTTGATTTTGAATATTAGACATACATGTGATCAAGTTATGAGTTATATATGACTATTATTTTTAAGAGGACAAGGTCAATAAAGCAACAAATCTTGAACTTAAAAAGTTATTTGGTTGAACTTAAAAAGTTATTTGGTTGACAAATATTTGATAAGTGTTAACAAAAGACCATTTGTTAAAATTATAATCTTCATGTCCCTAAAATATTATGACATCTAGATTTACATGCAAGAAAACATATATAAGAGTTTATTGATGCCAAACAAGAAAGAAGGTAAAATTGGCTTTTATGGTGTCATTTGTGTTTTGGCCTTTTGTTTGGTAAAGTGATTTGCTTTATTTTAGGGAACTTCAAAGGAGAACTCTTTGCATATTGGTTGTTGGAAGCTTGAGGAAAAATATAAGAAAGACAGATTTGACCAGACATTTTTTGTAGCATATGATTTGTCTTTTTTCACTAGCATTTGATGATTTTTGAAGTTTTGAGAATCGAAAAAGCTCAAATCAAAAGAAGGTCATGCACAAATACTAGAGTTGTAATATTTGACCGTACTTGGAGTTGAAGATCGACGTTGAAACATATAGTATGCGATTATAATATGCAGATATAATGTACTTTGCTAAAAGCTGACTCGAAGTATTGTTTCTCAAATGGTTAAAGATAATAAATGTCAAAAGTCTAGATCTTTTTCCAGCAGTTAATTAAGTTAAATAAAGGACCATACAGTATACCTCGTCTATTTTTGAATTCATGTTTCTGTACTTTTTCAAATTTAGAATATCATGCATGCACACTACGTATGATTAACATGTCAATAAATAATAGACAGTAGATACTCTTTAGTAGGTTTTAATTTTAACCTCTAAGATTTTCACTGGAGGCAAACCTAAATTGCTACAGTATATGTTAAGTTGTTTCTCACATCATATGGTTTTAAGGCAACTTCTTATCTTTGTAAGCATGCAAGTATGCAACCCTACGACAAAGTACACATCTTTATGGGAATGTCTCAAATAAATCATCCATCGAAAACTTTTTATCTATACATATTGTTCATATAAACCCTACTATCATGATCTCTTTTGCTAGTAGAATGAGAAGATCACGACGTCATCATCGATGCTTGGGTCTTTCTTCAACAAACTCACATACGTAAAGACAAGTTTAGTGGTTTTCCATGTCTTAAATCCTATGATCTACCACCAGTTACAAGTAAAACTTGTTTACGTTTATCGTTTTCTCATTCTGTAGCTCTATAATTAACACGTACTCAATCCAATTTTGGTGTTTAACAAAAAGTATTCCATTTAATATCAAACACAAATAATATCATCATGTTGAGATATTCTACACTTATCAAGAAAAGAAGGATAAACACTAACATGCATCTCTTTTTGCACAATGAGAAAACGGATTTATATTCAAAAAGCATCGTCAAAACCCATGTGTATAATCAATCGAACGCATGCTTATAATTATTTTTACCATACCAAAGAATAAGAAAAGGAAAACACGAACGAGTTTATATTATATTTTAGTTTATTTTGTAAAACAGAAAGTTAAATGAATAGTTTGCAAATGTTTAAAAGTCCAAATCAACAGAGTTGTAAGTTTGACAATCCGTGGTTAAATAATAATATATATTTTTGTAAGGGTAAAAGATATTACAATTGGGAAGATATAACAAAAAACAGACCATTAATAAATTTTGCACATAACATCAAAATTGACAAAATGAACGAACGTACCTTTGAAACAATAAACAATATTGTAGTTGATAAAACATAAAAGTATGAAAACCAACAATTATTTAAAAACATTGATTCTCTTATCGGGTCTAGTGTGAATAGCACTACAAATTGAGAAACTAATCTTCAATAGCAAATTACAGTACCATATATATTCTAGAATGTCATTAACTTATTAATATAAGCATGTTATATAGTCAAAATGCTCTTACACAAGTTGACTTTAAATGCTCTTAAGTGAAAATATATACTTATATACAATATTTAATAATCATTTTTGTTAGCATAAATCCCATCTCATGTGTGGAATAATACATGAAGATCATATAAAGTTAATTGTATTTTCTTAGTCAAATTGTTCCACTTTTACTACTACGTAAGTAACTAGATACAACAAGATTATGTATGTTTACAAGAAAATATATGTGTGGGATATTAGTTTATTAAATATTAAGTTGTTTAACTTATGTGGTCGGAGTGTAATTGTTGGAACAAGTGAAAGGGTCAATTTGCTTTCTCCAATTCCCAACCATGTCCTTGACTAACCCATCCTCAACTATTATTATTGATTAACAAACTCTTTTTCATAAAACAAACAATATTTTGAGACATTAAAAAGATGTTTTGTGTTTACCTAGAGAACAAGGGAGTGATTTTATACTTGTTTACCAAAACAACGGAAATCAATCTTTTGATGGTATCCGTTTTGAAAAGCCTTACGATCAACGTAATTAAACCGCGCAACATAATAACAAATTCAACTTAGCATATTACTTAAGAAATGCTTAGATGTGATTCGAAAGGATTATAATTTGATAAGAAACGAATTTTACTATTTTTAATAAATTAAATTTCAAACTTTCTCGATCAACTTACTTGGACAAATGTTTCAAAAATTCGAGAAAACCTTAAAAATCCTTACGTTGCTAATAATATTATATCCAACGCTATAATATTCAAAAAATAATAATTAAATACCTTAAATGAAAATTGTCATAAAATATATTGTAATACTTTTTTATGCGATTTGATAATTAAATAACAACGTATTTTTTCAATTAGTTTTTTCATTGATAATGTAATTTTATTTTTTTATTCTTTTATTATTATTATTATTATTATTATTATTATTATTATTTTGTGTGTGAATTGCTAAAAAGATAGGAAAAGAGTTGATGTATTTGGGTATTTGATCTAATTAAGTTAAATTAATAATACACAATCAATTTTCAAATTGTGATCACTTTAATAAAGAGACAAAGTAGCAATTTGTTTATTAGTTGATCTTGTCTTGTAGCATTTGGAACCTAAGTTTGGCTGCGGTTCTTTTATGTATTTGTCCCCCTTCTCCTTTTATACTGTAAAAAAAACACTGGTAATAATATATAGAACGTTTACTAAAAATAAGATACAAAAATGGAAAATCACAAACAAGGCTATTTCAAGTACCTATTCGCAAGGATCGAGCAACGTGAGAGTTTATATATATGATACAGTTATAGTAATAAACGTATACTAGTAAGAAGTAACTCTACATATATGTTCAAATAGACAGAAAACAATGTCGTTACGGTTTGAAATTTAGCTTTCACATGCAACTTTGTTTTTCTTTGATTTCTTAAGACACCATATTAGGTTAATGTATTTCCACTTTTATGATGAAAGTTCTTATTCTTTGCCTCATACTCTGGACATAATACATATGTAATGAGTAAGGGTATGGTTGTAGTAAATTTTTTTTGACCATCTTCGATGAGGCCGATATGATTCCACTAGCCAGTATAAAAATCACCACAACTTATCAAGCAGTGAAACTAAAGATAGTGAAAATGTGGATAAAAGAGTCAAAAAGTAAAGATGGTGGTGTCTCTTTCCAGTTGTCCCAAAATATATTCTTAGAATCCAACAAAATGTAGAAAATCGAGAGTAAAGTGTGTGGATTGTGTTTGGCAGTCCTGTTCCTGTTGCTAGGCGTGAATTTTATGCGGCCCTGAATTCCGTCATTTTATTTCTTCTTTTTGTTAAGTGCACATCTCACTAACCCGACACCCCCTTAATTTCTCATTTGTGGGAATCCCCATTTTCATCCATATTTATTAAATCTATATCTATGTTTTATTGTCTTAACGGTTATAATGTATATGAGTGTTAGGGAAAGGTGTAATATGATCTTTGATTCTCTATCTTGAGTAAATTTAACATGATAATGCTTTAGCTAGCCTAGTAAAGTTTTATATTTCTAGTTCAGCCTCTTAATGATGAGAGAATAAAAAATAAACTTCGGCCAGTCACTCTTAATTTTCACATTATCAAAATATTTTGCTACATGTCATGATGACGGTGTAAGCAGAGGCGGAGACAAAGGGGAGTTGGAGGGTATTCGGCCTCCTCCAACATGTCCAATCACTTTGCTAATTATCTTATAAAATTTAAGTCTATGACTCAACTATAGGTAAATGACCCCTCAACTTCTAGACGTCAAAAGAATTAAGAGAAGATTGATATCGTTTCACAGGGCCGTCCCATGAATTTTAAATGCCCTGTGCCAAAATTACATTATAGGCCTCTCGAACGCATAAACTGTTACAATGTGATTTTTTTAGATAAATATTAAAGGAAAAACAAATCTAGGTATTTCGATGTACATATTCAAATGTCATATCTACAACATTAACTATGGTGGACTACAATGAAAAATGTATATGACTATTAAATGTTACTCAAACAAGGGTTGAAATTGTTAATATGTAAACCCTTTACACTAGTTTTGTAAAGAAAAAGACTAATATGTACAATATATAAACTAAAGGGGCCGAGATGCAAATGACCTAAACTCATCATCTTCCCCACCCATGTCCCACGATACCCTTGCCTCCCCTGTGGCCTGTTTAAACTTCCCTTATGAATTTACTAATTATCAATTGATTTTCATCTATTTATTTGTTAAAACCATTTACATTTATGTTTTTGAACACATTGTTATCAAGTTTATGCTAGAAACCGAATAAAGTCTGCATCCAAGTTTATAATCGTGGTGCCCCTAAACAAATGATGGCCCTGTGCCGTCGCACACCTCGCACATGCCGAAATCCGGCCCTGTCGTTTCATGCACAATGTTTCATCTAATCATTTTTTTATTAGTTGTCACTATAAAATAATAAGTTTATAACCCAGATTTATTGGCATGTGTGATCACTTGAACATGCCATTTAATGTTTAAGTTATATAACTTGGTTAGTTTGAAAAAAAAAATTAAAAAGAAATAAAAAGAAAAAAAATCAACCCCCTTTATTGTCAAATCATGACTCCGTCCCTTATTGTAGGTAGAACATAATGAGCGATATAGCGATCTCATTTGTCATATTGAACTCAAATTAAAACACTAAATTGATCAATATCATATTATCAACCAGTTAAATGTAAGCAAATATAATAAAAGTACAAAACATTTGATGTCGTGTATTTGATGAGACGCTGTAGTAACGATGAGAAAAATGAGACCATCCGTAATGGTAGCCATAAGCACACATGAAGGAGCCAATATCGACGTGCCATGTTGTTACGGAAAGTCTTGAGTGCCTGTGAACACAACAACAACATACACAATCCTGCGAAACGAGGTATTTTGAGCACACGTGAAGGCGGGCAAAATTTTGTGGTTTGGTCATCCAAACCATCGAGCCAAATTTAATTGTTTATGGGTGTGTAAGTATGTGAATATATTGTGGTGTATGACTGTATGTTTATGTTTAAGTACGATGTTTGTGTTGTGGGTTTTGTGATAGAAAATAAATGATAGTGTCCGTAATGAGTATAGCTACCATTACATCGTAAAACGTTAGGAAAATGAGATTTTAGCGGCATTTGCTTATAAACTCACCCATTTTGCAACCTATAATATAATACGCCTAGGCATACACCACTTATTTCTAAAAGCAGTCGACAAACAATTTCCTTTTGCAAATATAGATGCACAAGGCCCAATTAAGAATGCAATACTTTTTTCTTTTCTGAACGGATCAATGCGATCTTAACCCTCTTCCCAACCAATGACCAGTCCCTGAACTCAAGAAAGTTTTCGTTTGGCTGTGACATTCGCAATTGATCCTGTTATTCAATCTAATCTAATGATTTAATGATATTTTTTAGATTACTTGAACCAGGTGTTACACCGCGCGCCAACCCATGACGGGTGTGACTCCACCGTGCGTGGTGGTACCATTTTTGGTGTGGATCGGCGGTACATTAGGGGTAGTCACGGGTACGCGGTCTCACCAGGTAATCCCCCAATTCAAATCACCAAGCGGAGGGCAAGGTTTTTTTCCTCACCAAGTAATCCTCAAAACTGTCTCCAAGACTCCAACTCTTCCGTGACTACCCCTAATGTACACAACTTGCAAATTTTGAGCTCTTTAAAAGACTACAATGACTAGTGACTGCAAATGAACTTAATGCAGAAAACATTTTAAGGTATATGTTAGCTTAATCATGCTTTTATGGTTCTAACCTGAATTTTCATGTATACAAAATGATAGCTCAGCTGAAACGCATAGTTTCCGATAAAGCATGTTCGTAATATGTTGATACATCAAAATCGATCGACACTACTAAGATACCATATGTTCAGGCCAAGGCACACTAATAAACAAGTTTAGTCGTTTGCCAATCAATTTCGATGGTGTTTTAGAATAAAAGCCATATGTTCAGCACAAGGAACAACGATAGGCTAGTTGTTGAAAGAATAACAGTCATTTTAAGGGGTATTGAAGAAATCCAAAAATATAAAACATAAAATTTAACAATAGACAACTTTTTAAATCTAAGCCTCAATTTAGTAGCAGCATCCAGGAGTATCAGTTGCAGCAATGAACATTCTGCAGACAATCTATTACATGTCCAAAACCTTGTTACAAACATTTTTTCCTAACAAAACCAACCTCAAAGATTTCACAAAATCTTGCACCAAAGCTAAGTAACAACAATTTGAGCAAAACCCTATTCGGCAGAAATAGAACCAACACGAGAAAAAGATTTGATTACAAGATCTGAGCAGCAGTGTTCAACTTCTCTGCTAAGCTAAGTTGTGTCCTTGTAATGCTTGACAAGTATAGTAAGAGCAACTGGTCCTGTAACATGACGGAAAAACAGCATGAACACCAAATGCGGTTAGACAAAAGACAAATAAAATCATATAAGGTCTGGCTATGTTTGATTAACCACAGAGACTACTATTTTAATCATTTATGATCCTAACAATCTTCAACAAAGTTAATAGTCAGGAATAGCAAGTATCTAAGTTTGGAAGGGGTTTCTTTCGTGATAGAAATATGTGGTAAAGTTGAAATGATTTCAAGATGAGGTAGATCTTTTTACCTGAAGACTATCATTCACAAGCTTATCAAAAGCAGGTGGGGATATCTTTGGAATGGAGGACACTGTATCAGATATAAACCTTCCAATGTTGTTATCAGGTGCAACACGACCTTCCTGAAAGGATGAAAATTGATGTTTAGAACACATGCTGACTAATTTAGAGCTTATAACGATACAACTAGTAACTATTAATAAACCAATCTCACCACAACATCATCGACGTATTTGTAGGTATCATCTATCAAGGCAAGCAACCGTTCCATTGTGGCTTCCATTCCTTCCATATCAGTTGGAAGTTTGTCGACTGCTGTGGTCTTGAGAATGTCGACTACAATCAAAGAATTTCGTATATTAGTTTCATCATCAGCCGTGGACCAGCCGCCAAAATGTCAAATGGAAGTTTAAAATTTCACTAAATGAAGAACGTAATGTTTGGAAAACTATTTATGCAACTATGTGATTCTGTCTTCTGATATATTACTTATACAAAAGCACTCCTTAATCCATAAAAAGGTAGCAACAAAATAATAAAGTAATGCCAAAAAAATTTAATGCAAGTTCAGCTCAGTGAAGAATATAGAGTATGGCAACACTTTACAGGTTTCAATTTTATTTCTGATTTTCAAAGCAAGTTTATGCTTTATAAGGTATCTATACTAAACAATTTTCCAGTTGAAATATATTAAAAAATATGGTCGGTCAGTAGCAATAGAAGATGACACTTTTACTATTGACGATAAAATGAATGAAAGGAAAAGAGAGTGTAAAACACGTACATCCAACACGCTCAGCTTCAACCATACGCAGATCCAAAGGAATTTCTTGAAACTGAGCAGCGAGTTGCTGATCTCCCAAAGACAAGTTAACAGAGACAAAAGCTTTTATGGAAGCTTCCCCATTTGTAAATCCAGTGTCAACTGTCAGATGAACAGGGTTTGTAACTTCTCTAGAATAAAAATCATGAATGAGAGCACTGCCACCGGTGACACCAAATCCAGTTGAAAACCTACAAAAAAATCAAAATAGCTTGATCAACTTGTTGAAATTTTTCCATGTTCAAAATGAACTTAATACATTGACAAGAAACAGCATGTGGAGAGCACATTTAAGCACATAAAACACTAGCCGAGTAACTGCGCATAGCGGCTGCAGTGTATAGTTTTTGACAAAATCTGGTCGCGACTTAACTGGTTGCAGTGATAAAAATGTGTGTGTGCTTGTGGGTGTGTAGGGTAAATAAATGGAATGAAGGTGGGGATTTTATGATAAATGTTTTGAATTGAAAAAGAGATAAGAATTGATTTAGGTATGGTGTCATAGTCTTAAAAATAGGTTTGGAGTTTGGGTTGGTTTTTGGTCCAACATATTGGCACATTATATATGAGTAAAGATGGGTTAAACTTTACAAGTTACACTTGTCATGTACAGTTGTGACCAGCAAGCTTTAAAAACCACCAACATAATCATACAGTACGTCTTAAAGATGCAATGCTAATTTGAGTCATCTTTTAGTACAAATTTTTGCAATTCAAATGATATCAGAAGCTTCACAACTTTTTGCAATTCAAACAAGCAAATTCAAACTAAATACTTTCCAAGCAATGCTAATTTGAGTCATCTTTTAGTACATGAAGTCAAAGCACTACAAAAAGATTTGGAAACCTTATAACTTTCTTTCAAGCAAAGAATTTAAACAGTCATTTACTGTAAACCCACAATACTCTGTAACTATGTAGTAAGTTATCTGCTATATAATCTTTATCAGCTTATGTCTTGCAAAGGACCTTGTTTATCCAATAAAGCAGTCTAACAGTCAAAGATATAAATCTATAATCAAATGTATAACATGAAGTTGAGATATAAAAGAAAATCTGCGCTCACAACCCACAACTTGTTAATGGTCAGATCTACAGCTTCCATATACATGTTCAGAACTCACCAAAAGACTTTCAACTTTCCAACTTCATATTACATATGATATTGGTTCTGAAATTTAAAAGATAACTCTACGTGGGAATTGTGGGAAAGAAGATGAATATGCCACAGCCTAAAGAAAAATATAGCATCTTCACATGGTAGATTAAATCAAATTCTAAGGTGATCTACTGTTCTTATTGCTAATCTTTCTCCTATAAAAATTCTTAGCCCTAAATTGTGTAGCTTCAATTCAAAATCCAAACCAATATACCAGGCAAATTAACATATGTATATGTCCATGAATAGCTTGTCAAGCATAAATAAGAAGATGAGATATATTAAGCTCGCAAATCAATATTATAGGAAAACTTTGGACCTCCAGCATTATCTAAATATAAAGCTCAGGTAACCCTTATTATAGGAAAAAGAAACACCCTGTTGCTACAAGATATAAAGGGGATCACCACAAACTAGTTATATAGAATTACTAAAGTAAGAATGAAATCATTTACTAAGCTATTTTATGATCAGATTATACAGTCCTGGGTACATTGAAGCAAGTTATCTTGGCAAATGTTTGGCACCGAATGAAGGCTATTTGCACTGCTCCTACAATTTTTATTGTACTGATCTTACTTTATAGCTTAGTAAATGTTTGGCAGAAGCCTATTTTATGCACGCATATATATTCACAGTGTCTGATGTGTAATAAAGGCATAAAGCACAGGTAACCCTTATCTAAAAATAAAGCTCAGGTACCTATCGTAAAGTTGCACAATATTATTAAATTAATTTAGATAAAGTTGGTAGTTAAAGTTTTATCCAAAAATAAGCTTATAAATTCACAAATCATCAAATATTACAGAGAAAAAACTAATTTCCATGTTAGCTTGATAGAATTTATTCAAGCAGCATGCGTAGAAACCTTTAAAAAAAAACCATAAACTTCAATTGTGAAATATAAACCCCTAACACAAACCCGTACCAACTCTCCAATAATCCTCTCAATTCTTAGGAAAGAAAAAAAAGAAAAAACATACCAATCAATCAGGTAGCAATTGCTTATCATTGTTCAAAATCTTTAGTCATGCAAATACAGTGACATAAACATAATTGTGCAAATTTGACATAACAAAGAGTTGAAAAAATTACCATCCAACGATAACTTCTTTGGGATTGACCTTCTGGTGAGATGAGAGCATATTGTGATGATAATCTATATCCAAAGCAACCTGTAACATAACACATCACAACATAAACAAACTATTAGCTAAAGTAAAAGTTATTACAAAATCTCATACAACACTAATTCAATAGCTTTATTCCTAAGCTAACAACTGATCTATGTTGTTATCTCGGTCAAAAATCTCGTATCGTTCAAGGTCCGATATTTGAAATAGCGGTTTTCGCGGTGAGATATCGGTGAGATATCGTTTTTTTTATTATAACTTTTATATATTTTTAATAATTTTATTAGTGATTTTATTATTTTTAATTATATATCTTTTATATATATATTGCAAAATTTAGTGATTTTAATCAGTTTTGGGCTACTTTTATTAAAGTCTATTGAGTTTTTTTGTTGGGCTTCTTGTATAAGCCTTTTAGTAGGCCAAAAAACCACTACTATATGATTAAGGGTTACAATTAGGGTTACACAATTTTTTAACACAGCCCCACTTATTCTCTCTTCCCTCTCTCCTTCTCACCTTGAAAAAAACCAGGTTCATTAAAATAAAATGAAGAAAACTAAAACACCAAAAAGTGTTCCAATCAAAATCATATGCACCGATATGAAAAGAAAAAACCCATATCTCAAGTTAATCAACAAGATATCATTGAAGTTGCGTGAAAAAAAAAACAGGTCTGAAGTTATACGGTCGTTGACCGAGGGTTCAGCATCAATCTCGGCCAATCTACAAAATATCGCCGACTCCAAAATATCGCGATTCCAAAATATCGTCAAAATATCGCCCAATATCGCCGATATTATCGGATCCGATATTTTGGGGCGATATTTTGATCCGAGATTTTTTTTAGGAGCGATACACGAGATATCGACGAGATATCGCCGATATATCGCCGATATTAACAACATAGCAACTGATACACTCCTACCAAAACCTCTAAAAATAATTAAGAAACTAACACTACAAAATCAGAAATAACGAAACAGAAAAGATTAGAATCAAACGACAAGCTGATCAGGGGACTCATTATGATAACGCGACATATAAAGAATATCAAAAGTAAATATCAGTAAGACTCTCGAAAACTAAACGCAAAATCTCAATTATCACTTATTAAACTTTTTTTTAAACTAAAGGAATGTTTGTTTCAGCTTATATAGCCGGCTTATGGCTTTGGGCTTATGTTTCATAAACTCACATTTTGTCGCTTATTTTGAAACTTTTCAGCTTATTTAAGTTTAATATGTCATAATAAGCCTATATAAGCCGAAAAGCTTGAAAATTATGAAATATAAACCCAAAACCAAATAAGCCATAAGCCGAACCAAACACCCCCTAAGCTAACAACAATTGACATCCCCTTAACAGAATCTCCACAAATCATTAAAACCAGACACTTAAAAACGCCACAAATAATATACCAAAAAACATTAAAAGTAGAAACTATTGATAATATGTTAAAATTAACAAGAGCGACCTGATCAGAAGACTCGTTATGAGGAACGACATAAGAGTTACGAATGTCAACAGTTCCGTCGGGAAGCACAGATCCGAGAAGCGTCCCGATGACTCGCTCAGCTGAGTCGGGTCGTCTGACGAAACAATCGCAGATGTTGAAGATAACGAGTGGATGAACCTTGGCTGAGAGGCTGGTTGATAATGGGAAGAACTGAAGAACTGTTTGGTCCGCCATGAGAGATTTTCCGATTGTGAATTAATCGGAATAAAAGTTAGAGATATGGTGTGCCGGAATAGATTTAGGGTTTGGGGGAATGAGTAGATTGAGGGGAGGGATGGGTTGAGTAAGTGTCGTTATATAGCCCAGCCCATTATTATGTTGAATAGAAGATAGTCACTCAAGCCCAAAATACATGATTTTTTAAAGCTTTTTAGAGCTAGTAACTTTTTTATCTGAAACTATTTAGGGGCGTTTCTTTTTCTGTTAAATCGTCTTAATGGTAACAGGAGTGGGCCCAAATAATATATTAATGTTTTCTTTTATGTTGGGGTCCACAAAAATTTGTTAAATTGTCTTACCACTAAGGCTTTAAAAAACAAGATCCTCCCCATCTAGACCAATTAACAGGCATGGACTCACATTAGGACCCCACATATATATTAAGATCTGTTTGTGGAAAGAAAAAAGAAACAAAGCCTTATCTTTCAACAAAAAGTAACTTTGTTCGGATGCATGCACTTAGAGCGTTAGGTGGTGGCGCGGGAAAAAGTAATGCCTCCTCAACATTTTTTCCTCTATGGCATCAATTTTGGTTATGACACCAAAACCCACTCTTTAGGGAGGAAAAAAAGGTGGTGTCGTAGTACACCACGCGGGAAAAAAAAAACAAAAAAACAAAAAAAAACAAAAACAAAAACAAAATTGTCGTCGTGAGCTGGTGGCCACTATAGCCCAGTCCGGTGTGGGTTGTTGCACCAAAAGCTCGTGCTGAAGGCTATGGCTCAAACCAACAGCCATTGTACTCAGGCCTCTTACAGGTATTCCTAAAAAAATAATAATAATAAATAAATAAATAAAATAAAAAAAATAAGCCCTCCAAGATCAAGCGTTTCGAAGAAATGTAACGTGCCATGTAATGTTTTAGTTACATTGTTTCGTGTCCAAACTTATGATCCTACTCAAATTATTATTTATTATACTAATAAATATTAATTTGTTTAATATTATAAGGATTGTCTTGCAACTTTCAAATAGATAAAAGTATTGGTTAAGTGAATTACGAGTAAAATGTAATGGTTAAAAACAAACTAAATAATTAAAAAATGAGCTCGCTAAGTCAATATGAAATGCACAATACTTTATTACTCGGGTGAATGACAGTTTACATTTTACGTCATATGACATATTATGTGATTTTATATGTTATGTATATACCCATTTACGTCTTTTTAATTTTTTTTTTTCCAGCTAAAGCTACTTTTTCAAACACTTTTACAAAATAAGGTGGTGTTTGATAACTTAAAGTGTCTTAAACTCTTAATTGAAAAATAGGTAAGTTAATTAAGTCACCAAATGGATGTTTGTTTAGTGCTTAAAACTAACATATAACCTCCTAGAAAGAAGATTTCAACATTCAACAGAGACTATCGATAATTGTTTTCATGAAGTTTTACGGAGTTTTACAAGGAATGATCCAATTTGCAAAGGAGGTCATACGGCCAACATCCTTTGATGCAAGCTTAACGTCTGATAAACAAAATAATTTGAGAGATATATTTCCGGTATGTTTGATATTATATCTTATTATTTTTTCTTATAACTATACATACTTTAAACTCTAATATATATATTTTTTTCTCTATAAATGAAGAGAGCCCTACTTGCGTTAGATGGAACTTTTGTTCATGCAATTGTGCCTGCGAGTCAACAAACAGCTTATTGAGGAAGAGTAGGAGGTCGTTGCTACCAAAATGTATTAGGAATTTGTGATTTCAATATGATATTTACATTTTGTTTGGGCCGGATGGGAAGGCATCGCTCATGATTCTAGGGTATTAATGGAAGTTGTATTTAATCCGAATTCTGGCTTTCCATTTCCTCAACGAGATATGTATCATTCTAAATTAAGTATTAGATAAGTAATAATTTTTTCCACACCTGAATTTATATCTTTTTTTATTAAGGATAAGATAGATGCGTTATCTTTTTGTATTAATTAATTACATATCAGTATTATCTTTGTGATGCAGCATATGCAAATACACGTGGAATTTTGGCTCCATATCGTAACACAAGATATTGGCTAGCAGATTTTCGACGTCAACGGGCATTAACTAAAGAAGAGAATTTAATCATGCGCATGTGCAACTCAGAAATGCTATTGAACGGTCCTATGGAGTCTTGAAGGCAAGATTTCCAATCCTAAAACAGATGGCGCCTTTTAAATTCTCAACCCAAAGAAATGTTGTAATTACTTGTTTTGCGATACACAACTTTATACGGAAATTTAATATTAAAGATGTGTTATTTTTGGAGTGCGATGAAGATACTATGACTAATAATGAAGAACAACCAGAAGGAAGTGGAGAATAAGAAACAAGTGGATCACAATGGGGTATTCAAAGCACACAATATATGGCTTCTTTTCGTGATGAGATTGCAAATCGATTATCCGCTAATGTTTGAATTTAAGATTTGTTCTTAAAATATCACGTTTAATTAGCTCGAGGACTTGTTTTCTAATTATCATCAACTTGTTAATGATAGCTTGGTCCTATTTAATATTATTATGTCATGTGAAATATAAATTTTCATGTATTTTATCAATTGCATTATTTTTGTTAAGAGCACTTCAAACAAAATTTTTGATTCAGCACTTATTTCATATAAAAGGGCATAACAGTAATTTTTCTAATTCAGACACTGTATTCAGTACACAAAACAAACAACAATTTATTTATCTACAAACAGACAACATATATCCAGACAGTCACTTTAATTTGACAGGACTTAATAAAAAACCTAAATTCAAAAAGGCCCCAAATCTCTACAACTTGTAGCTATCACTATTAGTTAACAATTAGTTATCAGCTTACAATTTATAATTATAGTTAGCATTGCCAAACATACCATTCAACTTATAAAGTGTATAAGCTTATAATCTCAAGTGAATAAACTCAGAAAAATAGTATAAGCTTATAATCTCAAGTGAATAAGCTCATGAGAATAAACTTATAAAGTTATCAAATTTTCAATGAATTTGCTACATGTAGGGTTCGAAACTTCGCCGCTAACGAAAAATACCATTAACATTTTTCTTAAATAAAAGGCAACCAATTATTTAATGAGTTTGGCTAACGGGTGCTCATAAAGTATTGATTTAGCTATATGTAAACAAAGAAACTTTGAGTTCATTTAATTGAAAATTACATATCATGGTAATTTATACGTTTTATTAATGTGTATTAAAAACATTTTCTAATTTAAAAGGAAAATTTTAGTTTAATTAATAAGATCAAACCGGTGCCTTATGGGTACTTGTTAGACAAACCTTTAATTAAAAAGGACAAAGGATTGATGGATTGCATGCGGAAGTTGATTGAGATGTTCATACTCGGTTATTTGAGAAACTAATGGGCAATGCAGTTTTTTTGTTTGAGAGATGCCTTTCAGCAAAGAAACTGTTGGCGGGTGCGGATCAGTTTTGGTCAAATAAAGATCAACAGTCGCAAGCTTTTAGGTTCTCCTTAGTGTTGTATGCATGAAGAATGAATTGATGTGTGGTACTCTATTGCCCAATTACTTTCACTCTGAGCCAACCGTGTGTAAAACTTTCAATATGATGTGATACTTGAAGCAAGGTATAAAAACATACAAGTTTACCTTATCTTTTTACATAATAAAACAAAACCCCTAGTGGGTACTTTCGTATTTCGGAATAAAAGAATATTTCCTAACTAAGTAATATTTTAATTATTATTTTTTAATTTAAAAATTTATAAATTCGTTTTGTTGATATACTACACAAGTAGAAGATAAATACAAAAAAATATAGATAAGATGTAATTAACAAAAGGATTAAACTTTTAAATGATTATCTTTAATAATAAATAAATATAATTAAATTTAATAAATAAAAATACATCATTCAAAAAAATTTTAAAAAAACCCGCGCGTGCGCAGGCATTATAACTAGTAAGGTTATGTACAAGCTTTTAAACCACTCATTTGGGAATTGAAACTCATCCTAGTGAATGAATATCATTCCAAATCAACATATTTTGTATTGTGTTGCTAAAGTATAAGATGGCCAGATGGGAGGTGAAAAAAAGAACCTTGGTAGAAACTAGCAAACCGGAAAGAAATCTATAATTAGGACCTACAAAACTAGAGTGGTGTTGTCACTGCAAGTAGGACACTACTTTTTTAGACCTAAAATACCAAATACAATGATGCAATAGAGGCTGCAAGTTAAATAAAACAGTGAAAGAATCAGCCAATCATGCATCATTCTTGATCTATTGAAATATGGTTAAAACCACATTATGATTTTGACATCACCAAAAAGCCTAGCAGAATCATTTATACTCTTTAGGGTGGTATACTAATATAACACTATCAATTTCCCCTTGGCGTCTCTTGGAACAAGTTCTTTCTCAGTAAAGTCTGAAACCAAACACAGTGATAACATTTGCAGTTTGCAACTGATAGCATGACGCTGTGACCCTCTCAAAGACTTCCCGGTTGAGTAGTTACAAATCTTCTAAAATCAAACAACAGAAAACAGAATGTCATTAACTAATAACGGTTTTATCTTTGTTTGACTTAGGCATCTCTTTATTGTTAGTTTGTTCATATAAGACTTTATCTTCTGTTATGTATGCACTATTAAACAGCAAACAAACAAACAAAATATATTTCAACATGAAATTATGCTTAAAAAACAAATAATAATCAACATGCAATTAATGGCATACGTTGTTAGATTGTGGTTTTACTGGTTTTAGAGTTAGTTTTTTATTTTCGGTGCTTCAATAGAATGTATAAGATAAATGAAAATTTCCAACATGTGTTAAAACACAATATAAAATGATAAATGTAAGATTGATGTTATAGATACTAGCTTTTAATACTCACTATTAAACTATAAGTAGATCCAATATCAGACAGAAATACCAGATTTTGAGAAATGTTATTAGGCTATAGGGATTTAACAAAACAAAGGTTGGGAAAGACAGGAGAAAATACCTAATTGGTAACCACAAAGATATTTCCATCACTTCTTGGTAATTTTCCGAGAGGGGAGGAGGTCAAACTCATCTGAACATTCGTCACTACTGTCATAAATTTGATCAAAAGCAACATAAGGCCAAATTTTAAGTTTTGATTCAGATTACCATAAATCATATGATTCACCAATATTTAGTACCTTTTACCAAATTCAGCTACCAAATGGAACTTAGGCCTGTGTTGAAGCAATTGCTTTCTAAAAAATGAGCTGCATAAGGACAACAAGCATAAAATTTATAAAAGTGTTGTACAAGTAGAGGTGGTCAAAGGGCAGGTTGGTTTAGTTACTTGCATGTTAATTCATGATTGAAAATGATAATCGGTTTGGTATATGTTTATTGCCATATTACATTCAATTTGGCCACGTTGATGATATCATGTAAACACATCTGGGTCTGGAAATGTATACTTTCCAGATAAAATTTGCTTTCATAAAATTAGGAGCTTGTGTGCATCAAAAAATATACAGTGAGACATGTTTCCTTTTTAACAAGTCTTTTACTCCACCAATTTGACTTGTTTAAAAAAATGTAACCCAAATCAAACACACTTATTAGTAAACGAGTCAATATTTGCCAATTCATAATGGACCTATTTATAAGCAAGGATGTACTGTCGCACCTTGTACGAATTCGTCTGAAGTTGTAACTTTTAGATGATGCCAGACCATTGGTGTGTGAGACGTCCTGTTGAAGGGGGATATCAAGATTTAGATTTAGCTTGATTTAATGTTTAGGGAAGGAGCTGGGAGCTGTGGTAATTCTGAGAGAAAAACAAAATTAGGAAAAATAAAATACAAAATTTTACGCACAAGATGACTTAGGGACCTCCAGTCTCCTGCAACAAGAACTGCCATAAAATGCTTAACCTTCACCTGCCAGCGACAAGTGTTAAGAGAATAGAGATTATGGGAGTTATGGAGGATAGAGAAGTCGAAGGTGGCAATTTCAACCCGTTCACTTATAAATGGGTTCAATTTGGGTTGTGTTCTATCGCAAACAGTAAGAATAAAAACGTAGCTAAAAAGGAACAGGTTGAAAGTCACCCAAAGTCATTATTTCATGCTTACAATTCCTTAACACAATTTATTTCCATAATAATTATTAACACATTGACTAGCCATAACACAGATTGGAGAAATAATGTTGGCCACCCATTGACCCGTATCACCCATCTTGCCACCTCTAAAGAAGAGAGAAGAGAACTACAGAATTCGTACACACTTTTTTTAGATTCCTAGTGTTACGTAAAATCATGACCTCCAAATTATTTCCACCGCCATTTGTGCCAAGGTTCCTGTATTGTGAATCTTAGTTGACCCAAGCATCAATGGAAAATATGGAAATAACTTACAACGAGTTTAAAGGCGAGTATTACTTATAGACTACTTACTCTAAAAAGGAACCGGTAAATGAGTAAGATGTTGAAAAGTCGACATGTTTCAATTTGTGAAGCCCCTGCAACAAGGATATAACAAATCATAACAAGCAAGATAGGGGATCATAATTTATCAAGAGCGTAACTGAATGTGCGATTGTGCGGAACAAATACCGCTGAACAACAATTTGTGTAAAATAATGAGAACTTTAAACCATTACTTTTGAATGTGTCGATTTGCGTTATGTTTAATATCTAAAGGTCAAATGGGTAAAATGAAAAAGGTTGAGGTAAAAAGAAAATGGTCAAAAGTTTCCCGTAGTGTAGTTTTGATGCACACAATGTATTAATCACTTCATTCAAAAAATTAGAAACCTAGAATAGTCCGGTAATAATGTATACTTTGTAATCAAATTAAGCGCACAAACCATTTATAGAAATTTGGACAAGTATTTCATACCAATCAAGCCGAACCAAAATTACCAGTCTTGACTCGAAATTGTGTTGACCAGTTTACCCAACCCACCCATTTACATCGAAAAGATCGTGGGTTCAAGTCTCAATTGATGCATAGGTGCACTAAAGGTTGTATGATGGCCTGATGGGTGTCAGAATCTTTGCCGTAAAAGAAATAAAATGGGCTCACAACAAAAACCATTACGTCCAAATCTAGGTGTACTTTAGAAATTAATGGGGAACATATGAGCCGAGTTGCAACTCCTTTTTTACAAACACCTGCAAGCTGACTTATCATCCCTTTTAAATTAGCACATGACTTGAAAGCATTTATTAATTCGATTCATTGATACCCTCTCTCCTTCCAATAATTATACTCTAATATCTCTGACCTCTCATCAATCACAAGTGATGATCCTGCTTCTTTGTCTTTTACTGTGCAGTTAATACTTTGTGTATTTTGGGTGCATTAACAAATGATAGTTATTGTAACAAGAGTACTATTGGCTATAAAAATAAAGATTTAATTTAAAAAATTGCAACTAGAGCATCATGGGCCATAGACAGTTCTAGATGAATACCTTTATCAGCTCATGAGCCATGGAATCTGGCACTTTGAATCCTTTGAGTGCCAAAGTGGTTATGTTAGGACAGTTGAGGACTAATTTACTGCATGTTGAATACTTTAAACCATCATAGTCATCTGCTTGTGATGGTCCTACAGATTCAAAGATCAAGCGCTCTATCAAGGGTATACGTTTACTCACAGACTCCAATGTAAGATTCCACCTATCACTAAGAAACATTTTTAAAGTTTGAGAATTAGGGGTGTGCATTCGAGGAAGCAGATAAAGAATAAAAACATATAACAAGTGTTATCAACTTCAGACAATGGATGACGGTATGCAACATGGAAACTTTGCTCTGTTGAATAAAGAAGATAACTGAGGTTTAACTGGTGATTCAAAAATGTTGTGTGGATTTTATTATAGCGAAAAAATGTCATAATGTGGCCAAAAAAATTACTTCAGACTGTTTTAGATCTTTAGACAGAGTTCGTTTGCCAAAGAGTAATTGACCTTGTTTCACGTATCTTTCAATTTCCTTCTCTTTATACAGCACTACAGCAGCAAACTAATATGCAGTTTATAGTTATTCAACTGCCGTGGAGTATAGTTAACCAGACTTAGTTAGAAGTCACCCTTTACATCCTTCTTACTATTGGATTAATCAGATCACTTCGACGTGAAGATGGAAACTGAAAAAGCTATATGACAATGTGAAATTAAACACGCGTGTACAAGGTGATATTTTATCAACAGAGAACAACAAAGCAAAGGGACTTACAAGCACACAATCTCGAGATCAATGAGAGATGGACAATCAGATAGCGAGCACAAAAGTGCAAAGTTATCCCTCCATCTAACATTGTAAAGATGCAATCTTCTCAACCTAGACCATACAAATACAACATATAGTGTCAGCACATACAGTATACTTCAGCAGGGAATATTTCACTCCATTCGAAAATAATGGCAACATACCCATGTGCCCCATGGTTGATATTTAAATACCATAAGCAGTCGCTTGTTAAAATAGATGAACCTTTTATTTGTCTCAATCGCTCGTCATAAGGCAGTACACCAAGTTTGATAGACCTAAAGTTGAAGAAGATATTTGTAAGTCTGAGCATATTGTACTACATGATTGCACTAATGAAAAATAAGTCCAACATGTATATGATAAAAAATCATGCATTCATAAAATTTACAAAATCCATATATTGGACACGTCAACCTCAGATTTTCAAAAGTTCAAACTCTCACGTGTAAGACAGCGTATGACACAAAATTGTACGTGTCATTTAGTTTCATCCCTAGAAACTAATGACCCGTAGTTTGTCATTGATTTTGCCATTCAAGTATAAGTGTGAAAAAGACACACAATCCAATAGAGCTAGCTTACCGAAGCGCATTTCCAGCTCGATAAATCATTGTTGACACGACATCTTCGTTAGCCTTAGGGACTAAATTAGTAACCAAGTCAATATCAGCATAACACAAAGGGTCCCTAGCACACTTCTTAAAAAACGAACACGTCGCCCCAGCATTGCATACACTTGCCGTATCAAGCATTGCAAAAACCTATCAAATAATCATTCACAAATCACAAATATAAATAGCTAAAGAATGTCACTATGTGTAAGTGTAAATGTGTATCAAATACACTGACAAGTATACAACTAACTAACAGGATTTAATGACTTGGCATAACAGAATCTTAGATATTCATTTGAGTCAAATTTTGACCAGTTAGTTGACTAGTTTTGACTTTTATCAAAATTATCATCATCCAATGCAATGAAAACCCTAAATACTTGATACCTTAACAGTGACGTCATAACAGAAGGGCCAAACGATTGCATTATGATCGGAAGCTTTACGAAGCGGCCGCAAACCGGCTTTGAGTAAAACGTTACCAATACTGATGACGCGTCGAGTGAAATCGGAATCAGTGGATTTTGAGTCGATGATACGGTTGATCGAGTCGTCGATGGAAGCGTGATCAGTGGCGACAGTGATTAAGGATTCCAGGAGTGTGTCAATTGTAGGATTTGAAACACTAGAAGAAGAAGAAGAAGAAGAATGATTGGAATAGCGGGTGCGTTTGGGAGTCGTCATTAGTGGTAAAGGAGAGAAATGGTGCTTTTTGTTCACGGGTTTTTTTTTTTTTTTTTAAACTGGCACTTTTTATGCTAGTAGCACTTTTTTATACTACTACCTCAGGGTGCTTGGTTAAGGGTTTTAGATGGTAAGTAATGGTAACTGATATTCAAAGATGGTGCTTGGTTTCTTATAATGCAATGGTCCATTACCACAAAGTGGGTAATACTCCATTCCTCCATAATTTGGGGGTAATGCTAAGGAATGCTCATTATATTCTTTAGTATTCCTTTTCCTTTTCCCATTACCATTACCCATTTTAAACCAAGCATGCCCTCAGTCCCATAATAAATGTACACATTGACTTTTTTTAGTCTTTCTTATAAAACTTTGACCATAAATATTTATATTTGTGTCATATAATACTTGATGAAAAAAAAATATGAATGGATTGGGTTTTAAACGTATTTTCATTTGGTATAATTTTTATCAAGTATTTTATAACACAAATAAAAACATTTACGGTCAAACTTGAACAAGAAAGACTCAAAAAATTCAAAATGGACATTTATTATGGGACGGAGGGAGTAGTTTTATTATTAAAGAAAAGGAAAGTAAAGTGGGAGTAAATATTTTCAGTGGGAGGAAATACTTTACTTTCAAAATCATCCAAATCATACTATATTTACTCCCACTTTACTTCATTTTTCTTTATGATAAAACTCAAGAACACAATGTGAGAGTAAACATTTTCACTTTCCTTTCCTTTTCTTTAATGAAATAACTCGAAACACAGTGTAAATGTACAATGCAACAAAAAACGAGCAAGGGTCTAAGTATCGCATAAATTAATCTTTATTCGATTATTTAAAAACACATGTCAAACATAGACACGAGTTGCCCAAAAACTGAGTCACTCTTGGTCTATTTGGACTTTTGAAAATTTTAGGCTTAGAGTGATAAGTCATAGGGCTATTGGACGTCTTTTTTTTTTTTTTTTTTTTTTTTTTTTTTTTTATTTTTGGTTGTATTTTTTTTTTGTTTTTTGGGTTAAATATTGTTAGTTCATTTTTTTTTTTTTTTTTTTTAAATTTTTTGGTTTATTATGTTTATATAAGTCAAAGAGTTTCAAAATAAGATACAAAAAATGAGCTTATAAAACATAAATAGAAATGCATATAAGTTATAAGCCCGCTATATTGTAAATGGCTAACAATAATAATAAAGTATTAGTCATACTAGAAATGTTGATGTGTAAAGTTTTTTTTAACATAACTAAACATTTCCAAGTTCCAATAACATGAAATTTGTAATTACATCTTATCTTTACAATTCATCATCATATATCAACATATAAAATTTTCAACAATAAAAATACAACATTTATATAACTTCATAATCATACTTCTTTTCACACTTCAAAGTCAAACATGAAAACATGTGTTTCCTTCTTCACACTTAACCATCTTGTTGGTTCCTGACACCACACAAAAGCTAATACTTGTATCAAGAAGGAAGGGTTAAGTTATTATGACCCCCCCCCCCCCACACACACACACACCAAATGATGTGACAATAGGGGGCTTTGGTCAAAATGTACAAACCGCGATGCACAACGTATAAACCCGCAATGCACAGGGCCCCACGAAAACCCTCCTTATGGGAGGGTAGGTAAAAAGAGGATATAGAATTCAAGCAAATTTTATAACCTATATAAGAAGAAGATAATACTACAGGTATACTTTAGTTAGCCTGTATACCGAAAACTATAAAAACACATACAATACACATATTTAAACATTAAAGTTAACCAAATGAAACACATACAAACCATAAAGTAACAAAATCAAACATAGAACCTGTAATAATCAGTAACATAACTTCAATTAACGTGGACCTTCATTATCGTGTATTAATGTCCCTTTTCATCATTTTTTATCAAGCATTTAAACTTCAAGAAATCTTGAATTTTGGGTCATTTTGGAGGTCATCTACAAATTATTAGGATTGAGGTAAGGGTATTTGTTGTTTTTGCTTCAAGAGAAATTGAATTTTGGGTCAATTTAGAGGATACCACATACTATTATTAACAGCTATCGTCAAAAATTTGTTATAGGTTTAGAGTAAGATTTGGTTTTGAGTGTAAAAATGAAGGAAATCCCTTCTTGTGTTTGGCGAAAATGGTGTTCAAGTTTCTGAAGCTTGTTCAGAAACTCATATTACTACAAATTCTACCAGTAAAATTGGCCGGAATCTTGTGGCTTGTGTTTACCAATGCAAAATGTGAAATTTGCCTTACTTCATTATCACTCTTACATGGTCTAAGAACCTATTGATGGGTCAAACTCTATCAGCTGAAATTGGTGATGCAAACAATCATTGTCTATGTAAAGTCGAGACCTTGTACTGTTGGCTTGCATAGATTTTTGGATTTTCTTGTATATTATGACTGTGACTATAATTTTTAGCATGATCAACATAATCTGTTAATACAAATAATCACATAAAAAAGTTATTTTCTATTTAACAATTTCTTTACGTTTGTTAATGATAAATATAAAAATGTGTTAAATAAAAGTTCAAGTAAACAAGTTTTAGACATAGTTATCGTTTAACGAAAATCACTTAAAGTATGCACATGAATCGCTAAAACTTGCATGATGATCAAAAAGAGTTTTATCAAATTAACCATTGCATGAAACTCTTGCATCATTTTATAAAATACTACATATTTTTAAACTTTCACAAGAGTTTACTTACCTTTGTTTAAACAATTTACTTTCATTCAAACAAATTAATTTCAATAAAATAAAATGTTTTAGGGCCCGTTTGGTTTGTAGATGGGTTTTGGATTAGGATTTGAATTTTGATTTAGATTTGGATTTGGGTTTAGATTTGATTTATATATTATTTATTATATAAATGAATATAGAATTTAAAATTGTAATATCTCACTATAAAATTAAAAAAGAAACAAATTTTAGTTAAAATGAGTGGTGGTATTAGCTAGAGGCCCCACTAATTATGACAAAGTACATGCAACACAACAATATTTGTGAAATCCTGTCAGTGTAGCTGGGTTTGTAGAGACGGAAAATTTAGCTTTCATCCCCAATTTAAGGGGCCCACATATACTACCGAACAATACAAATCTACCATTATCCCTAAACCTCTTGTGAAGCACCACCAAGCAAACGGGCCCTTAATTTCATTTTTGACCAACTAAGTAGAATCTTCCGCCTAACCGCTAACACGCATCCTAAACACCCACTAAATATCTTTCTTAATTTATTATTTTTATTTTCACTTCAATATGATGTGATACTTGAAGCAAGGTATAAAAAACATACAAAGCTTTTAAACCACTCATTTGGAAATTGAAACTCATCCTAGTGAATATCATGCCAAATCAACATATTTTTTATTGTGTTGCCAAAGTATAAAATGGCCAGATGGGAGGTGAAAAAAAGAACCTTAGTTGGTAAAAACTAGCAAACTGGAAAGAAACCTATAATTAGGACCTACAAACTAGAGTGGTGTTTTCACTGTAAGTAGGACACTACTTCTTTGAACCTAAAATACCAAATACAATGGTTTGAGATGCAATAGAGGCTTCAAGTTAAATACAATAGTGAAAGAATCAGCCAATCATGCATCATTCTTGATCTATTGAAATATGGTTAAAAAGCCGCGTTATGATTTTGATATCACCAAAAAGCCAAGCAGAATCATTTATACTCTTTAGGGTGGTATACTAATATAACACTATCAATTCCCCCTTGGCGTCTCTTGGAACAAGTTCTTTCTCAGTAAAGTCTGAAACCAAACATAGTGGTAACATTTGCAGTTTGCTACTGATAGCATGACGCAATGACCCTCTCAAAGACTTCCCGGTTGAGTAGTTCCAAATCTTCTAAAATCAAACAGCAAAATACAGAATGTCATTAACTAATAACGGTTTTATCTTTGTTTGACTTAGGCATCTCTTTATTGTTAGTTTGTTCATATAAGATTTTATCTTCTGTCATATAAGCACTATGAGACAGCAAACAAACAAACAAAATATATTTCAACATGAAATTATGCTTAAAAAACAAATAATAATCAACATGCAGTTAATGGCATATGTTATTAGATTGTGGTTTTAGAGTTAGTTTTTTATTTTCGGTTCTTCAACAATAGAATGTACAAGATATATGAAAATTTCCAACATGTGGCAAAACACAACTTTAAATGATACATGTAAGATTGATGTTATAGATACTAGCTTTTAATACTCACTATTAAACTATAAGTAGATCCAATATCAGACAGAAATACCAGATTTTGAGAAATGTTACTCACTATTAGACTATAAGGATTTAACAAAACAAGGGTTGGGAAAGACAGGAGAATATACCTAATTGATGACCACAAAGATATTTCCATCACTTCTTGGTAATTTTCCGAGAGGGGAGGAGGTCAAACTCATCTAAACATTCGTCACTACTGTCATAAATTTGATCAAAAGCAACATAAGGCCAAATTGTTAAGTTTTGATTCAGATTACCATAAATCATATGATTTACCAACATTTAGTACCTTTTACCAAATTCAGCTACCAAATGGAAATTAGGCCTGTGTTGAAGCAATTGCTTTATAAGAAATGAGTTGCATAAGGACAACCAGCATAAAATTTATATAAGTGTTGTAGCAAGGGCAACAAGTAGAGGCGGTCAAAAGGGCAGGTTGGTTTAGTTACTTGCATGTTAATTCATGATTGAAAATGATAATCGATTTGGTATATGTATATTGCCATATTACATTCAATTTAGCCACATTGATGATATCATGTAAATCTGGGTCTGGAAATGCATACTTTCCAGAGAAAATTTGCTTTCATAAAATAACTTGGGAGCTTGTATGCATTAGAAATATATACAGCAAGACATGTTTCCTTTCAAGTCTTTTACTACACCAATTTGACTTGTTTAAAAAAATGTAATCCAAATCAAACACATTTATTAGTAAACGAGTCAATATTTGCCAATTCATAATGGACCTATTTATAAGCAAGGATGTACCGTCGAACCTTGTATGAATTTGTTTGAAGGTGTAACTTTTAGATGATGCCAGACCATTGGTGTGTGAGATGTCCTGTTGAAGGGAGATATCAAGATTTAGATTTAGCTTGATTTGAAGTTTAGGGAAGGAGTTGGGAGCTGTGGTAATTCTTAGAGAAAAACAAAACTAGGAAAAATAAAATACAAAATTTTACGCACAAGATGACTTAGGGACTTCCAGTCTCCTGCAAGAAGAGCTGTCATAAACTGCGTAACCTTCACCTGCCAGCGACAAGTGTTAAGAAAATAGAGATTATGGGAGTTATGGAGGATAGAGAAGTCGAGGTGGCAATTTCAACCCGTTCACTTATAAATGGGTTCAATTTGGGTTGTGTTCTATGACTTCTATCGCAAACAGTATGAATAAAAACGTAGCTAAAAAGGGATCAAGTTGGAAGTCACCCAGAGTCTCATGCTTACAATTCCCTAACACAATTTATTTCCATAATAATAATTAACAAATTGACTAGCCATAACACAGATTGGAGAAATAATGTTGGCTGCCCATTGACCCGTATCACGCATCTTGCCACCTCTAAAGAAGAGAGAAGAGAACTAGGGAATTTGTACACACTTTTTTGAGATTCCTAGTGTCGCACAAAATCATGACCTCCAAATTATTTCCACCACCATTGCTGCCGAGGTTCCTGTATTGTGAATCTTAGTTGACCCAAGCATCAATGGAAATAACTTACAACGAGTTTAAAGGCGAGTATTACTTATAGACTACTTACTCTAAAAAGGAACCGGTAAATGAGTAAGATGTTGAAAAGTCGACATATTTCAATTTGTGAAGCCCCTGCAACAAGGATATAACAAATCATAACAAGCAAGATAGGGGATCATAATTCATCAATGGGGTAACTGAATGTGCGATTGTGCGGAATGAACAACAATTTGTGTAAATAATGACAACTTAAACCATTTACTTTTGAATGTGTCGATTTGGGTTATGTTTAATATCTAAAGGTCAAATGGGTAAAATGAAAAATTTGAGGTAAAAAGAAAATGGTCAGAAGTTTCCCGTAGTGTAATTTTGATGCACACAATGTATTATACCTTTATTCAAAAAGTTAGAAACCTAGAATAGTATGTATACCTTGTACTCAAATTAAGCACACAAACCATTTATAGAAAATTGGACAAGTATTTCATACCAATCAAGCCGAACCAAAATTACCAATCTTGACTCGAAATTGTGTTGACCAGTTTACCCAACCCACCCATTTAAAAAATCGCAACTAGAGCATCATGGGCCATAGACAGTTCTAGAATCTAGATGAATACCTTTATCAGCTCATGAGCCATGGAATCTGGCACTTTGAATCCTTTCGGTGCCAAAGTGGTTATGTTAGGACAGTCGAGGACAAATTCACTGCATGTTGAATACTCTAAACCATCATAGTCATCTCCATCATAGTCATCTGCTTGTGATGGTCCTACAGATTCAAAGATCAAGCGCTCTACCAAGGGTATACGTTTACTCACAGACTCCAATGTAAGCGTCCACCTATCACTAAGAAACATTTTTAAAGTTTGAGAATTAGGGGTGTGTATTCCAGGAAGCAGATAAAGAATAAAAACATATAACAAGTAACTTCAGACAATGGATGACAATATGCAACATGAAAACTTTGCTCTGCTGAATAAAGAAGATAACTGAGGTTTAACTGGTGATTCAAAAATTTTGTGTGGATCTTATTATAGCGAAAAAATGTCATAATGTGGCCAAAAAAATTACTTCAGACTGCTTTTAGAACTTTAGACAGAGTTTGTTTGCCAAAGAGTAATGACCTTTCAATTTCCTTCTCTATATATACAGCAGCAAACTAATATGCAGTTTATAGTTATTCAACTGTTGTGGAGTATAGTTAACCAGACTTAGTTAGAAGTCACCCTTTACATCCTTCTTACAATTGGATTAATCAGATCGCTTCGACGTGAAGATGGAAACTGAATAAGCTATATGACAATGTGAAATTAAACACACGTGTACAAGGTGATATTTTATCAACAGAGAACAACAACGCAAAGGGACTTACAAGCACACAATCTCGAGATCGATGAGAGACTGACAAATAGATAGCGTCCGCAAAAGTGCAGCGTTACCCGACTTCCATCCAATATTGTAAAGATGCAATCTTCTCAAACTAGACCATACAAATACAACATATAGTGTCAGCACATACTGTGTACTTCAGCAGGGAATATTTCACTCCATTTGAAAATAATGGCAACATACCCAGGTGCTGCACGGTTGAAAGTTAAAGAATTTAAAAAGGAGCCTGTTAAAATAGATGAACCTTCTATTTGTATCAATCGCTCGTCACAAAGTTTGATAGACCTAAAGTTGAATAAGATATTTGTAAGTCTGAGCATATTGTACTACACGATTGCACTAATGAAAAGTAAGCCAACATGTATATGATAAAAAATCGTGCTTTCATAAAATTTACCAAATCCATATATTAGACACGTCAACCTCAGATTTTCAAAAGTTAAAACTCTCACGTGTAAGACAGCATATGACACAAAATTGGACAAACAATTCAACAGACTTATCCAGGGACACATAAAGAGGTGACATTTGATTTTGCCATTCAAGTATTAACTGTGAAAAAGACAGAGAATCCAATAGAGATAGCTTTACCGGAGCGCAGTTGTAGCTCGATAAATCAATTCTGACACAACAACATCCTTAGCCTTAGGGAATACCAAGTCAATATCAGCATAACACAAAGGATCCCTAGCACACTTGTTAAAAAACAAACACGTCGCCGCAGCATTGCACAAACTTGCCGTATCAAGCATTGAAAAAATCTATCAAATAATCAAAGATATAAACTGTATAGTTTTGACTTTAATGAAATCAAAATTTATCATCATCCAATATATGAATGAAATGCAATGAAAACCCTAAATACTTGATACCTTAACTGTGACGTCGTAAGAGAAGGGCCAAACATTTGCATTATGATCGGAAGCTTTACGAAGCGATCGGTTACCGGCTTCGAGTAAATCGTTACAGATTTTGATCACGCGTTGAGTGTCACTTGTAGAATTTGAAACCCTAGAAGAAGAAGAAGAAGGTGAATACTTGGAATAGCGGGTGCGTTTGGGAGTCGTCATTACTCATTAGTGATGGACGAGAGGAATGATGTTTTTTGTTGATGGGTTTAAAACTCATAGCGGGCGGGAAGGGGTGTTTGGCTAAGCTTATTTAGTGGGCTTATTAGCTTATTAGCTTATATAACTCATATAAGCCCAAACCAAGTGTTTGGTTAAGTTTATATGAGTGGGTTTATAAGCTTATTTTTGGGTGTTTTGATAAGTCAAGAAAATGGGGATTTTTTTTATAAGGTATTCGGCTTATATAACTCAGCCCCTTGTCAATGTATATTTTTGACCTCATTAAACACTCCATAACTCTTCATAACTACCAACTCTCCATAACGTTTCTCCAAAACTATTACCAGTAGTCCAGTACCTCCACGTTAACTCTCCAAAACTACCAGTACACTCCAACGTTCATCTATACCATCCTCCTCCTCTCCATTTAACTCTCTATTAACTCCTCCATTAAAACTCTTTTACCTCTCCGTTAAAACTCTCCTAACTCTCCATCTTTGTTTCGAATTTAATCACGATCTGCTGCAATACTATTGTTGGAGTTACAGGGGTATCAACCATCAATAACAACATATATCAATCAATTTCCTCAAATTAAAGTTTTATGTAATTTTATGTTAAATGCCCCCCACTTCGAATGAATTAATTGTTTTAGATTAAAAGTTTATGTTATATTAATTTGGTTTGTAGTGGACTTAATGCGTTTTCATTGTTCATAACCTGTAACCCAACCAAAAAAAATAAAATTACTATGTTTTTATCTTGACAAAACACAACTTCTACTACAGTTATGTAATAACTAAAATCATGTATGTATAGCTAGTGAACAAAGCATATTTTTATGGTTTATAAGTCGTGCAATCAATTTGCATCCAAAGAGTTAGCATACTTACTTTTGTGACAATTAATGAATATCCATACTTGGTAGTATCTGTTGCGATTGGAACAAGCAACTAAAGGGTTTTTTTTCCATGTATACTCTTATTTGAGGCATTGTCATCTGAAATAAGGGAAAACTTTCTTTAAGGATTGAGTGATGGATTTTCTTTAACATGAACCAGTTGATTTAAGGATCGGTGTGAATGATATATCTTGCTTTTATTTGCTAGTTCACTCATGGACAACGTCGATATTAATGAAACCAAAAATGGTAATGACATTGCCCTTACAAGCGGAACTTTGTTGGATCTAATTTAATTCATATGCATGACACATGTTTATAAGTATTTAAATTGTAAATTATAGTTTTTACATATGTATATTTAAAAAAAAAAAAAAAAAAAAAAAAAAAAAACCCTAATCCAAACACTTGAGCTTTTAAGCTTACTAAACCATGTCCTATTTAGTCATTTACCAACAAGCTAAAACAAACACTTTTGAGCTTATAAGCTTATTAACCATGAGCTAATCCAAACACTAAGCATGGGCTTATAAGCTTATGTTATATAAGCCATAAGTCGCTTACTAAAAATAAGCCTAAGCCCACTAAAGGGGGTGTTTCTTTTTTCCCTTAGCTAAGGGTTTGGGTCCACAAAGGTCCACACAAGTATTTAATAATATTTCTTTTTAATGTGGAGCCCACTTATTTCCACTAATAAGTCTATATCTAGAAGGCATAAAATAACTTTCTCTCCCCATTAAGACATACTAAGAGTCATAGGTCCCACTTAGCCCCCACGCATCTCTTAGCTAAAAAAAAAAAAAAAAAGTAACACCCCCTAAGCCAAACATGGCCTTATATATTCTTTGTAATTCTAGTTGAAAGGCAAACAAAGTTTTATGTTTTTCGGCTTATGNTTTTTGTTTCAGATTTTTTCAGCTTATTAATTTTATATAAGTTGAAAAGTTTCAAAATAAGCTACAACAAATGAGTTTATGAAATATAAGCTGAAAAGCACATAAGTCATAAGCCCGTTATATAAGCCCAAACAAATTAACACCTCTTAAAGCTCAAGTTTTTCTTATTTTTCCTAGATTTGATTTAGGCTAATTCAGCCTAATCTGGTCCGATTGTAACATTCTGCTTTTGAAAAGCCGCCCGATTGAACAGGTTAGTCCGAATCGATTTTCAAAAACATAAAGTAAACTATAAAAGTGACAAGAATGTGACTTCTTCGATTAAGTCACTCATATTGTTATGAAATTGTAATTAAGACACTTATTGAACATAAAAACAAATAAAAACTATTAAAAATATATCTTCTTAGTGATATTATAACTAGAGAAAATAAAACATCAAAACAAAATAATAAAATAAAAAATCCTTATAGGTAATTTAATAGACCTACATTTTTTTCGTTAGTTCATGATAGTAATTAAATAAATTTTTTGGGCCGTTTTAGCTATAATTTTTTTGTATTCTCATTGTTCTTTCTTTTTATCCCGTCCAATAACACTTTAACAGAAATCACGAAAAGACGTTAAAAATAGTGTAACTTATATCACGTTAATTAGTTTGACTGATTTTGCCGATTTTGTAACACCTCAACTTACACGGTAATTCTTTTATCTATATTTAAGTTTTCCGGTTTTATAATAGTGCGGTTCAGGCAGTAAAACGTTGGCTTTGTTATCAAAATCGCCGTTTTTAAGTGTCAGTTATTATCAGAGACTAATTTTGCTCAAGTGTGGAACTTAACTAGGATACCAATATTGCCTTTTTCCTTATATTTAAAAAATCTTTGTTATTAGTATATCGTTAATGATACACGTGCCATAAGGAGGGAAACACACAAGAACACATCATCATCTTCATCTCAAAACTTCTCAAGGGAATTTATGATTGAATAAGGGTTTTGATTGTGGTGTTAGCAAGGATTAAAGGGCTGAATTGATGTTATAATTGAGTGGCTTCAAGGTAAGAATTTCTAAAAACCCTTTAATTCTTGTATAAGTAGTAATTTATTAATTTCATATATAATCCTACGTTTATGATTAATTTCATATATAACTAAAGTGCAATCATTGAATGCATAATATACGACGTTTTAAAAGCATGTTTGAGTATATATGAAATTTTTAAATTTTAGAATGGGAGATACAAAATTGACCCTTGATTAAATCCCATGTTATGAGCTTGTAAACGGTGTTAGAATGAATTTTGAAAGAAAACCTACACAGTTCTTGAAGTTATGATTTTTATAAATCATCATAGATTTGTGTAAATGGTGAAATTATGTAAAGATTGATGGGTAACTTAGTATTACCACTTAGCAACATTATTTGAGTGTTATACAAGCAAAGCTAGAATTTGGTTAGTATAGTTTTGACTAGCAAAACACTCCCTTATGCTTCTTGTTCAAGGTGCAAGGAAGTAATGAGGTACTTAGAGAATCATTATCCCATTAGGTGAGTAATGACTAGAAGAAAGTGTAAGTGACGGGTGTGAATACCGTCGTTCCTATTTATGTTTGTTAAGCCAAATTGTGTTAATTTTGTGTCTTATGTGTTAAGAATGAATATTGATAGGTTAACCGTATGAATTATTTCAGCACCCTAGATGACTTGTTGGTCAATTACTTATTGTATTTTATGTTTTCGCCTTGTGGAGATCATAGCCTTTATCGGAAGATATGTGCTTAAGATAGCACTTATAAGCCTTTTTGATATAATGATCCTTTTTGGTGGTGAATTCGTACTCGAGTAGCAGGTGTATGCGCTTTGTGAAAGAATGATAACTTTGTGACGCGCTTAGGTCCCTTTGGTGGACGTGTATTTGCATGGTGCTTGAAAACCAAGTGTGTAAAACTTGACATAGCAAAGCAAAGACTAGACTATGCAGGTTATTGTTGCTAAGCATTTACTTCTTTGTTTCAATCAATGACAACAAACATGGTAGAAACTGACAACAAGCATTTCATATAAAAGAGAAAAACTTGCAACACAATACAAAATAGCGCCACAACACTTTATTAGGCCACCACACTCTGACTCATCCATTTAAAATCGGATGATTATTATGGAAAGGAAAAAGCAAAGAAAACACTACCACCTAAATACATATATACATTTTGAAAAACAAAAGAGTGGATTTAATTAGCTCTTCATTTGTTCTTGAAAGGTATGGCTCTGATAACGACTGTATGGTATAATGCTGCTAGTGCTGCACCAATGAATGGTCCTACCCAAAACACCCACTGCATATATATAACACACAAAAGTCACATCTTTAACAACTAAAATGTTATTTAAACATTTATATAATGAAATTGGCATTTTAAACATTTTATAAGTGTAGGTAAAAGGCTTACGTGATCATCCCATGCGTGATCCTTGTTGTAGATAATGGCAGCTCCCAAACTCCTAGCGGGGTTAATTCCAGTTCCAGTGATAGGAATAGTCGCCAAGTGCACCAAAAATACTGCGAACCCAATTGGTAACGGTGCCAATATCTGAAAATTGGACAAAAGCATATACTTAGATCATCTTTTGTTTTTCAAACATAGGATGTTGAGTAGTGTTGATTATAGAGTGGGAATTGAACGTACTGGGACGTGAGAGTCACGAGCGCTTCTTTTGGCATCAGTGGCTGAGAAAACGGTGTAAACTAGGACAAATGTGCCAACAATTTCAGCACCAAGACCACTGCCCTTGGTGTAACCATGTGCGATTGTGTTTGCACCGCCACCATTTAGTTTGAAAGTGGTGCCACCTTCGAACCCTCTAACGACCCCTGCTCCAGCAATCGCACCAAGACATTGCATAACAATGTAGTATAACGCCCTGGTCAACGACAACTTTCTTGCTAGAAATAACCCAAATGTCACAGCCGGATTGATGTGTCCACCTACAAATTTACCCAATTAGTTAACCCATATAAACAACTAGCTAGTAGAATAGTATTACTTATGTTGCATTGTATTATAGTATAATGGAGTTTATAAAGTCAGCATGATTTTGTTATATCTTACTATTGCAGCAGGTTTAAATACGATTCATACACTTATTCTATCTAGACGTGACCCATTAGTATGTGTTGACTAGCTAGCCATGTTAGGCTTTACATATTGTTATAGTTTCTTATGCAACAATCGTTGCTATATGTCTATAACATTATAAATGTTGTTATTCAAGATATGTACCTGATATTCCGGCTGTGCAATAAACGAGTGCGAAGATCATACCACCAAAAGCCCACGCGATACCTTGGATACCAACCGTGCCACATTTCGTAGGCGACTTAACAACTCCCATAACCGTCAAAACAGTAATATACAAAAACAAAAAGGTAGCAATAAACTCAGCAATCCCGGCTCTCCAAAAAGACCACGAAGCCAGCTCCGATGAATCAAACAACGGAGCTGGTGGTGGCTCTTGGTAATCCTTATCTTGGACCTGAGCCGCGGTCCCAATGGGCTGGTGTTCGCGGAACTTGTTAGCTCCCAATCTAACATCCTCTTCCTTACCCTCCATTAGTGATATTTCCTTTCTAAAAATAGAAATTCAGTTTATGAATTTGGTGAGTTTGCTAGTTGTTGTATTGTGTTGTGGTGAGAGTGAGCTGTAGAGTGGTCGTTATATATAGTATGAGATGATATACTCAATGGTTGGTAGTGTGTGAATAAAAAAATGTGTAGTTAATAATATTATTGTTATTATTATTAAGATACCGCCCAACGCATAATAATGGAAGTGAGGGTCGTTGATTACTGCGACATTGACAGCGACGTGGAGCTTTGGACGGCTAACCTCCCCATAAAAATACAAAGTTTAGTAGCTGAACAGATAATGGCCACACACGTGTCGAGAGGACAAGGTTAGATAGACTATCCTTGGAATTTTGTGATGGTGACTCACATGCTTCGCAAGTTATGCTAAATGATCTACAGAATCAATAGGAAAATTGATGGATTTCGTGGATTGAGAAGTTGATGGTTTGCAAATGTAGAGATTATGTGACCCTTCTCCAAAGGCAAGCACTTGTTTAGTTGAAGGGTCCTGAAATAAAAACAGAGTTGGGAAGAAAACAGCAATGAGACTCTGAGTTTTAAGTAATTTGCCCACAGATAGCAAGTTTACTTGGAAATCAGGCACATAAAACACATTGTGCAGGGTCAAAAATCATTAATTTGGATGCTGCCTACTTTGGTAACCAACTTGCTAGTTCCATCAGGTAGTTTGATCTTAATTGGGCACTTAAGCAATCTAATAGACTTAAATAGATGCAAGTGTGGTGACATGTGATTAGAGGCCCCTGTGTCTACAATCCAATCAACTGTGATATCTACTTTCAAGTACCTTGTTAAAGCATTCATGGATACATGAAAAGAGACTTGTAAACATGGTTTGCAGCCATAGAAGTAAGTACCTGCATGTGACTGTGAGGTACTAGCAATGTTACTCTGATCCACACCTTTACCCTTAAATAACTTCATCATTTCCTGACAAACTGCAACTACCATCCTTTGATCCAAATCACCTTTACTCCCATTTACATCATTCTCATTAACAAAATCAAATGGTGTATCATGCTGCATGTAGGAATCAAAATCAGTGTTTACATGTGCTGCCATTCTTCCTCCTTTCTTGTTCTTTTTACCCTTATACCAATCAGGATACCCCAATCTTTCAAAACATTGTTCAAACAAATGACCATCCTGTTTACAATGAGTGCAAAACTTCTTGTCACCCCTATTCTCCCTACTTTCTCTTCTTGGCCCTTGACTTCCTTTAGAACCAGTATTAGCAAAGAAAGCAGTGGGATCAGCCACTTGATGAGTAACTTGTTTCTGTTTCTCCATTTGTTGCACAATGTAGTAGGCTTTGTTGATGTTAGGCAATGGATCCATGGACAAACTCTGATTTCTTACTGATTCAAAATCATCATTCAATCTCATCAAAAATTGCATCAACTTAGACCTACTATCAATCTCAAGAAACTTCTCTGTAATTCCACAAGTACATTCCCTCATCTTGCCACAAGAACAAACAGGAATACCATTGAGACTCTGCAATTCATCCCAAAACTTCTTCAATTTGGTAAAATAAGCAGCAACACTCAAATTTCCTTGAATCACCTTACTCAAATCCCTCTCAACTTGATAAATCAATGGTCCATTACGTTGGCCATATCTTTCTTCAAGATCTTTCCAAAGATCACTAGCAGATTGTGAATACAAGAAGGAGTCTGAAAGTTCTGCAATCATGGAGTTCAAGATCCAACATGTAACCATATAGTCACAACGAATCCATCTGTGACAATTATTATCAGTCACTGGTGGTTTAGGCAATGATCCATCTATGAACCCTAATTTCAATTTCGCCCCCAAAGCCATCTTAATTGTTCTACTCCAGCCCATGAAATTGCTTCCATTGAAGGGCGTATTAGTCAACATCATACCAGGATGATCAGAACTCGCCAAATACAATGGATCATTAGCATTCATTTCTGGGAGCTGATGATTAGGATTACCACCATTAACGCCGTGAAGATCATTAGAACCACCAGTAGAATCGTTATTTCCAATCACCATTGTTAAAACCTTGAGTATAACAAGTTTCTTTATGAAATTGTTTAATCAATTTGATCAATTAAACAAATTGATCAATTAGGGTTTTAATTGGGGAAGATGACGATAACAGAAAACGGTTAAAGTGGTTAGGATCGAGCGGCCGTGTGCTCTGATACCATATCAAAGTTATGCGGAAGATAAAATTGAGAGAGAAAATGATTGTTATTATTGAAGGTGTTAAGTACAAAATGAGAGATGAAATGAAATATATACAGGGAGTGATTAACGAATACTAACTAACTTTTAAACTATTTACACTATCGGTCCTTATAGAATGAACTGATGTACAAAGGTCTCTAGTAACTTAATACAAATACCCCTTAAAACTGCGTATAACAAATATAGAAACCATACAATGTGTAATACAATCTATACTAAGTTCTAGATCAGATACATGAGTAGCATTCATTCACCAATTTCACCAGAGCACTTTAGGATATTCCATCACTTAGATTACATTTTCACTTTGCAATATTATCAAAAAGCCAAATGCAGATACTGTCTCACAAAAGGCTTTAAAATCCTATCACAAAATGGCATCATCATAAGATCATAATCACTAAAGGCTAGCTCCATCCTATCAATGGCTACATTTCCAGTCCAAACAGAACATGATATCTGAACAACAACTAAAATCATGCCCTATCTGAACTGGCATTACCAGTTATCAGAGCTCTAACCATATATCAAAAACAAGCTCTATGGATACCTCAAAGTCTAGGACTACATTTCCTTCTTGCAAGATTGCCTAATGATATTTGTAGCTACATCCTCACAAAAATCATCAAGCTTGTCACGAGCAGGCATCACCTATGACTTTAAGATCACATAAAACTTCTACCAAACACCCCAAACGGATCCTTGAACCCTAAACCCCTTGGTCTTTTGGCTTGCATACTTCTTTCCAGGCCACCTTAGCTTTGCCTCTAGTTAATTCTCTATTACAAGAAACCTTTTAATGGCTTTTCAATATCCTTGAGCAATGAGATTGGGAGAAGAAAGACAGAGGTCCAATAAACTTGCATGGAAGCCAATACAGAAGCAAGCAATTGTGCTCTACCAGCATAAGAAAGGCTCTTGTTTTTACAGTCCCATACCCTCTTTCTCACATTATCAATTAAACATTTGAACTCCTTTACACAATTTTTTTTAACAACAAGATGGACACCAAGATATCTTACAGGCAATTTCCCAAGCTTAAAAGGAAGGATTTCCAGGATCTCATCCTTAATACTATCACGAACACTTGACAAAATAACTATCACCATGACAAAGTACAAGCAAGTCATTAGCAAAACACAAGTGTGTTAGCTTAAGACCTTAACATCCAAAAATGATACTTGAACTTCTTATTTTCATACATCTCTTTTTGTAACAACAGAGTAAAGACTTCCATGACCATTGTAAACAGGTAAGGAGATAAAGGATCTCCTTGCCTTAAGCCTCTACCACCTTTGAAGAAACCATGTCTAACCCCATTTAAGCAAATATTGTGGAAGGAGTAGTAACACATACCATAATCCAATTCACCATCTTTACCTCTTCAACTTCACAATCCGAATTTCCTTATTGATCACCCATTGAAGTACTATGCATAGATGCAGATTCCAAAGTCACCCCTTTTCAATGTTAGGAGGCTAATCACATGACCTAATAGTCCTATTTTCGGTCGTTTGTTTATCGTTTTGCCCATTGCCACTACACGACTCACCACTTGTGCCCTTTGTTTCGCATAGGCTTGTAAAGTTCTTGTGGTCTTGGTCAATAAGGTAATGATCTTTTATATACTTTTTGTTGTTTAATCACTAGAATATACGAAGTCTCAGACTCTGAATCTTGCTTGGTGCAATAAACCTAAAGTGGCCATACAAACATACTCTAGAAAGGAATGTTTTGTTTTAGTCCGTATAATACTCGACTCACGTGAATCAACCACATCGCATTTCATTAAGAAGAAATAAAGTTACAAGGACAATACAAAATAAGCCCACAAACACTTTAATGAGAGCTCAAATACACTCATCCATTTAAAATCGGATGATTATTATAGAAAGAAAGATACAAAGGAAAACACTACCACCTAAATACATACATACATTTTGAAAAACGAAAGAGTAGATTTAATTTCTTCATTTGTTCTTGAATGGTATGGCTCTGATGACGACTGTGTGATACAATGCTGCTAGTGCTGCACCAATGAATGGTCCTACCCAAAACACCCACTGCATACATAACACATAAAAAAGTCAAATATTATACAACTGTAAAAAAGTAAAATAATACAGTAGGTAAAAGACTTACGTGATCATCCCATGCGTGGTCCTTGTTGTAAATAATGGCAGCTCCCAAACTCCTAGCCGGGTTAATTCCAGTTCCAGTGATAGGAATAGTCGCCAAGTGCACCAAAAATACTGCGAACCCAATAGGTAACGGTGCCAAAATCTGAAAAATCAAACAAAAACATATGCTTAGGTCATCTTCTTTTATATGATGTTAAAAATGAGTTAATCATAGAGCGGGAAATGAACGTACTGGAACGTGAGAGTCACGAGCGCTTCTTTTAGCATCAGTGGCTGAAAAAACAGTGTAAACAAGAACAAATGTGCCAATAATTTCAGCACCAAGACCACTGCCCTTGGTGTAACCATGTGCGATTGTGTTTGCACCACCACCATTTAGTTTGTAAGTGGTACCACCTTCGAACCCCCTAACGACTCCTGCTCCAGCAATGGCACCAAGACATTGCATAACAATGTAGTATAGCGCCCTAGTCAATGACAACTTTCTTGCTAGAAACAATCCAAATGTCACGGCAGGATTAATGTGTCCACCTAAACGTTTATCATATATCATTAGCCCAATTAGTTAACCTATATAAACGGATAGCTTCAAAAATAGTAATATGTCACATTGAATTATATCGTCCTATTGTAGTATGTGCAACTACGAAGCTATTTATTTTATTAAGGTGTGACCCATTAACTAATGTTATATTTTTCTTATGCAATATTAATCGATACTATAACGTTATAAAATGTTGTTATTGAAGATATATACCTGAGATTCCGGCTGTGCAATACACAAGTGCGAAGATCATACCACCAAAAGCCCATGCGATACCTTGGATACCAACCGTGCCACATTTCGTAGGCGACTTAACAACTCCCATAACAGTCAAAACTGTAATATATAAAAACAAAAACGTAGCAATAAACTCAGCAATCCCAGCCCTCCAAAAGGACCATGAAGCCAGCTCCGATGGATCAAACAACGGAGCTGGTGGTGGCTCTTGGTAATCCTTATCTTGGACCTGAGCCGCGGTCCCAATGGGCTGGTGTTCGCGGAACTTGTTAGCTCCCAATCTAACATCCTCTTCCTTACCCTCCATTACTAGTTAATTTTTTTTCCCTAGGAGAATAAATTTGGTTTATGAATAAGATTGTTTATGAATAAGATGAGCTTGTTAGTAGTTGTATTGTGTTGAGAGTGAGGTGTAGAGTGGTTGTTTATATAGCACTAGCTACTATGAATTATATGAAATGGTAGGTAGTGTGTCAATTATTTTAATGACGATATTATAATACCGTCCAACGTAATAATGGAAGTGAGGGTCGTTTATTACTGCAAAGTGACAGCGACGTAGGTTTGGACGGCTAACGTCTCTAAAAAAATAGTAAGTGTATTAGCTGGACAAATGATAGCCACACACGTGTCAATAGGCTATGTTTTGGGCTGTGTGATGGTGACTCACACCGCCCCAATACCTAGAATGAATTTAGCTTCCACATTCTTACAAAATGTGTGGATATGATTTTCGAGCTTGAGATAAAAAGTCACGTTTGTGTCAGTGTTTGTTTGCTGAGTGACTGAGTGTGCAAGCTTTTATCGACATATTGTAAAATTAGAACCACCGTCCACGTGTCAGTACAGTGTATATTTGCTGAGCATGCAAGTTCTGTCGACATATTGTAAAATACGGTGATTGTTAAATTCTATCGCCTCCACGTCCACGTTCACGTTCACGTTCACGTTCACGTCAACGTCACGTCACTATTCAACATAACATCAAAGACAAAACCCATCACGAACCTTTGATATGGTTATCTTCAAAAAAATATATATATAAATGTCTCACTTTATACAAAATACCACACAATATACCTTACAAAACACAGAAAAAGAACATTCAAAACAGTTCGGTGATCTACACCACCGAACGAGTGCAAAAATTTGATGATGGAGCGTGGTTAGGGATGGGCACTATAGCTTTGGCGTGTAGTACACTCAGCACAATAGTGCTTAGTCTCAGAATCAACGGACAAAGTCTAGAATGTCTCGCGATCTTGATGAAATTTTGCGCTATAATATTAATTTTAGAGCCTTTAAAAAGAATATTATTATTATTATTATTATTATTATTATTATTATTAATTTTAGTAAAAAATATGTCTTATATACAACTTTTCTAAATAAATTATGCTTTTAGTCTTTGTTTTATTTTTTTATTCATAAATGAAAAGTAACGATAAAACTCTGATTAAAATGCATATATCTCATATCAGAAAAATAAAATAAAAAAATGATGTACTCGGTCATTTTTAGCCGTGATTCCACCAGTTAACTAGTAATAATTTATGTATCAATCAGGTCGAGTGTTTTTTGTGTTTGTAGGTTGGTTGCTTAGTTGTTTGATATGCGAGTGATATGCTTTGTTGTCATAGAAATTTATTCATGTCGATGATAAATTTGTACATATCTTGATAGTGAAATGAAAGATATCCTACCCTTGATACAAATAATGATTGAAGAAAATAAGGCATATAGTCACATGCTAGCCTTTGACATTGTCTATTGATTCATTGAAGAAAATAATTTAAGAATAGATACATTGATCATGATCTGGAGGATTTGATTTGAGTAATTGGGTGAAAATTTAGAATAATCAAGGTATCAAAGTCAATAGGACATTATCCAACAGCCATAAACATTCCATGTAAATCAAATCAATAGTCGCGGCTAAGAGTCAATCCAATACTACGTCGATACTACAAGCACTCGGTATATGGGTATTTCTTGCTTAAAGGGCTTATGTAAAGGGCATGTAAAGGCTACAATACATTTGAAATGTGAACTTGGAAAACTTATGGGATCTTTTTTTATAAGCTATAGTATATTCGACTTTATAATAGGTATGATGAAAGCAAATAAACATTTGGATTCACCTAACATTAGTACATTACCTTATTTAGCTGTTCATTTCTTTATTTTATACGTCTAACAATAATGTTGCAATTAAAATAAGCATCTCTCTTTTATATTCATAAAATGATTGAAGATGACAGTTAGGTATTAACGACCAATTTCAGATCAAAATTAACACAAAAGTTGGGGTGGAAACGAGCCGAGCCGAGCCGGAGCCTGTTAGAGCTCGAGCTCGGCTCGTTTATATATAAAAAGCTCGAGCTCGTCTCGAGCCTCATATTTTGAGCTCGAGCTCGGGCTCGACTAATTTATATGATGTGTTAAAGAAAATAAAGTTCAAATGAAGCTCGGCTCGTTAATCATATAAAGCTCGAGCTCGTTTACTAATTTTAAGCTCGTTTATACGTATAGACCTTATATATATGTATATATTTCTAGGGCTCGTTTAGGCTCACGAGCCTACTCGAGCTTTTCGTATAAAGCTCGGGCTCGAGCTCGATTATTAAATGAGCCCAAACATAGGCTCGAGCTCGAGCTTGAGCTCGTTTAGGCTTGGCTCGTTCGAGCTTTTTACCGATCCGATCTTGAGCTTTTCACGAGCGGCTCGGCTCGTNATATAAAGCTCGAGCTCGTTTACTAATTTTAAGCTCGTTTATACGTATAGACCTTATATATATGTATATATTTCTAGGGCTCGTTTAGGCTCACGAGCCTACTCGAGCTTTTCGTATAAAGCTCGGGCTCGAGCTCGATTATTAAATGAGCCCAAACATAGGCTCGAGCTCGAGCTTGAGCTCGTTTAGGCTTGGCTCGTTCGAGCTTTTTACCGATCCGATCTTGAGCTTTTCACGAGCGGCTCGGCTCGTTTCCACCCCTACACAAAAGTGAGAACTGAGAAGTTACCATGTTGGTCCATTGGCCATTAACTGGGCCTTGCCAAGGATTTTGGTTATTGGTCTCTAGAGTCCAGCATTAAACGGGCTATAGACAAAGTCCTTTAATTAAGATATTTTAAGAGTTCACCAAGGGCCTTTAGCCTAATGAGCCTGACGATACGTGATCAATCTATTAAAAAAATTGTTGGTTCAAATTTTATTGTTCTTTAGTCAAACAAGAGTTTCGTTTAAGACATGCGTACGGATGGGGCTGTTTCTTTTTTTTCTTAGCTAAGGGTTTAGTAGGTCCTACGTGTGTTAATGCCTCTTAATGGGGATAGTCTCATTTTTTATCTCTTATGGATATAGAGGAAATAAGGGATTTTGTTGGGCCCCACCTAAAAAAGTATTAATATTAAATGACAAGTGAGTCCAATCCCTCCATTAAGGGAAAAAAGAAACACCCCTAGTGTGTGACTAATCTTTAAAAAGGAAAAAAGATATTGGATCCAAATAATAAGCTATATAAAGTTCCTTTGATAAGCTAGATACATTTTTAAAACTTAAAACATCCAAAGAATGAAACTTCCACAAGCATATTTAAAAAAGACATGTTTAGGTATTTTATTTCTCATTTTATATTTGGTATCTAACATACAATCGGTGTATCAAACAGTAGTAAGTTCCAGTGTTGTGCTATAAATTTATAGGAAAACTGAAAAACCATCGACATCATTTAGCAAGTGTTAAGCAACATTAAAGGATTACAACTTACAACAGAGCTAATACCAATGATTTCAGAAACTGATTTTGATTTTGTTATTCCGCTCCTGTATAAATTTTTTTATATTGTCTAACAACTTTCGGTCTTAAATTAAATGATGATTTTCAAATTGCACACAACTTAATAAATGTAAAATCTATGTATATGTACACCAACAGAATGTTATATTGACTTTTTAAAACCATTTTATAACTGATTAAAGAGTAAATTGCATTTTTTGTCACTGTGGTTTTGCCAAATTGCATGTTTGGTCCCTATTTTTTTTTTAAATGTAGCGAACGACACTGTTTTGAACTTTGAATTGCATATAGAGTCCCCCGATTGATGTAAAATGACCAAATTACCTTTTTCTTCTTCCTTTTTTATCGAGGGTAATTTGGTCATTTCATATCAATCAAAGACTATATTTGCAATCCAAAGTTCAAAATAAGGATGTTCGCTGCACTTTAAAATGGTAGAAATAAAACATGCAATTTGGCCAAACCACAAAAACCAAAAATGCAGTTTACTCTTGATTAAAACATAAAACTCAACACTTACTTTAAGATAAAAAATAGCAAAAGTAGACTATTAGTTTGAGACGTAAATAATATGTATACTATGTTTTGGAATGTATAATTATGATTAATGAAAAATGCAATGTGCTAAATAGAATATAAATAATATTGACATGTGTTAGGCCTATTAATAATAATAAATGGAGCTAAAAATAACATAACCTACTAACAATTTTTACGTGTAAACATAAACCTATTTAGACTAGTAGTAGTGACCACACTTGTAACCAAACATCAATGCTATCTTAACGTTAACTTAGCTATACCAAATGCTCGTAATAAGACGACCGCGATTAAAACAAAAAACATGCCCTACAAAATAAATAAAAAACACTCCCACACACAAATTCTTCCATTTCATTCAGTTGCCTAAACGATCAAGCATTTCAAAATTAGAGGGACGAAGAACGCGTTTAGTCTGTGCGAAGTAGAGGGAGGGGACGCGTTCCACAAGGGAGACCGACCGAGCGTTTGGTCATTGCTATGAGTAGTCTTACATAATCACAACATGTTCAAAGTTGACTGTTTAGATTAGGGTTGAGCATCGGTCCTGGATCGGACCGGACCGATCAAGACCGAGACCGAATTAGCCCAAAAGCCGAGACCGAGGACCGAACCCAATGTGGTTGGTCAGGTCTGGTCAGTCCAACAAGGCAAAATAGCCGGTTTGTGGTCCAGACTGGACCGGACCGAGACCGAATTAGCGCAAAAGTCGAGATCGAGGACCGGACCGATTGTGGTCGTTCCGGTCCGGTCCGGTCTTAGTCGGTCGGTCTGGTCCGTTCGGATGGTTTGCTCAGCCCTAGTTTGGATTAGCAAAGATAATGAGTAAAAACGATGGGACAGTTGCTCATTGCCTGAGGCCGAATCCTTGGCAGAGGGTCCAGTTGACATTCTTAGAATGCATGGGATCAGGGTGATCCCACCGTTCTTCACCTTTTGAAGTATTTTTGTGGTTGTAAAAAAAGCAAGTAATATAATATTAGCTAGAGTCTAGTTCTCGGTCTCGATCGCCGGCCAGTAACCAACCAAAAATTTAACAAATGATTTGAAATAAAAACCAAAGAAAAAGTCAACCATTTGACCAGTTAAGCCGTTACACCACAGTAACAGAATCAATCCTGTCCCCAACACATCACAACAACAACAAAACATTCATAAGTCATAACTAGATATCAGAGATCAGTTACGTAATTATTTGATGGTGGTAGTTAGGTCAAGCTTAATGAGCCGTCGTACGGCACAGAAGTTTCGTCAAGCTGCGATCTCAGCCGTTGGATCACTCAGGATCAAGCTCTTACTCTTTCTTTGTTTTGTTTTTACGCTGTTTTTGCTTGCTAGCCTTACGCCTTCGTTTTTGGGATGGGGGCAACAGAATCTGCCTTCTGCTTCTATAGATCGTACCTCCAGGTTATTATTATTATTTACCTTAATATTTACTACTATGTTTTTATTTGTAATTTAGTATATTTAGTAACACTAGCTAGTTTTATTTTTAGTTAAGATAGTGAGATCCACGCAATATAGATCGCACATGTCTTGTGTTTTAACAACATAGCTTAGCTAGTGTTGTCGTAACCCGATGGATGTTTGTTGCCTAGTGTAAATTTTCGTTAAAAATAATGATTTCTCCTAAATGAACATTTTGTGTTACATAAATACATGTCTTGTTTAGTTAGTCTACTAACACGTCTAAATATACTCATTTTTTAAGTTTTTAAGGAAATGTGTTTTTACTTTATATGTGGTAGTATAGATAAATGAGTGTTAACTTGTGATTTGCATTAAATGCTTTACCACTAAGGGCATCCACTATAAGAGGTTTATGAAAAGGTTTATAAAATTTGAAGAGGTTTATAAATTGAGTCACCATAGTGAGGTGAGGTCTATGATGACATGAAATGAAATAGGTCTAAGTTTATGGACCTTTTCATTGCAACTAAATACATGTAATTCATTTAATACCTCATTAAATTATAAAGTTTTAACAAGTTTAAGCATAGTGATAATAGGTTTATAAAATGAGAAATTTAAGAGCATATGACATGGAAATTATATAAACCTTTTTAAAAGGTTTACCATAGGAGATGCTCTAATATTTGGAAGTTATATTGTTTCCTAGATTAGATGAATTGTGAATTTGTTTTTTTCTGTGTTTTTGTATGTTGTGTCAAGTGATTTGTGTTTTCAGTTATTCTATGTTTACCATAAACAGGGTTATATATTTATTACCACATGGCACTTATTGTAAGTTACTTTAAGTATACTCTAGCTAAAATGTTTGATCAAAGTAATATATGTTTCCTTAAATAAAGGTTGAGTTTTCGCAGTTTTGGGTCTTTTAACTTAGGGGGTGTCTGGGATTGCTCATTGCTGCTTAATTCTGGAAATGGTGTTTGGATTTACTTCTTTTTTTGTTAAAAATTGTAAGAATTTTTGTGAAAATCAATGTTTGTCGATATTTTTAATTAAATTGATTTATAAAATGTTTCAAGTTAAATATGTTTGTAAAAAAGTAATTTAATATCAGCAAAAATAAACATTTTGAAATAAGTAGCTCCCTACCTGCTTATGTTATTTTTACCTGAAAATAAGCAGAAAAGAAAAAATAAGCAATCCCAAACACCCCCCTTAAGTAAGGTTCACAGAACAATGTTTTATCACCTAAGTTTTGGAAGACCAACAACCATGAGAACTATTGATGATAATGAGGATGCAACTCAGAGTAAGTAGTTGTTTAGTTTATAAAGACGACAAAGGAATGTTAAGTATTTCAGGAAACCTAATTAGGCGTCTGTTTGATTATGCTAATGTTTATGTGCGCTGCTCAGATCTTAGGTTTAAACGAAAAATTTTGGTTCATTGATTTTAGATCATATAGTATCAGATTTTGGTTGGTTGTCTGAGATACAAGTTGCACATGGAAGTTCAGGTTTGTGCATATGTTATTGGGGTACGGGGGTTTATGGAAGTTTAGTTTAGGTGTACTGCTTAAACAAAAATGATTATCATCCTGTTATAGGAACTTTTATGGCTTGCTTTGTTTTTTTTCAACATGCCAACTTCATCCTTCTGTAATTCTTGAATACCTATGAGGCTATGACTAGATGAACACTGGTAGGTGATTTAGATGGAGTAATAACGTCTTCGTTTAATATGAGAGGCTTATTAGTTAGCGTAGAAAAGTCGTGTATATTGGAAAATGTTGTCAGAATAGTTGGTTATTTTACCATCATTGTGGCCTTTTACGAACCCTGTGTTATCCACTTAACTTTTATCCTTTGCCATATGCCCATCGAATGTCGTCATCGAGATCTGCATTTTAGTAAGTTGATGCTAATTATATATCTGGATAGATAATGTGCCCAGAACATGACGGCTAGTAACACAGTAGCATTTTTAAAGCCAATTCAGTGGTCCAAATGCCCAATCTACTCATTCCATCTGTTGTACTTTGTAAGGTCGCCTTCCCAGTTGTAGATGAGACAAGTAAAAACAAAAGAGAATTTAAACCTTCACCATGTAAGAAAAATTGAAGTCTTAGTGGAGTTTTTAATTTGTTCATTTGTTTAGACCATAAAAGTCAGCAACGGTGCTGTTATTGCCCAAACAAAACAAATGACTTGTTATGCTTGACACCTTATTTCTCTAGTTTTCTTAACCCTTTCATATCACTTGTGAATCCTTAATTAACTCATTTAATCATTTACTGGAGTTCCTGCACGATAGATTCACGCTTGCCAACTTTAAGCATATAGGTTATGCCTGTCTAGTAGTTCTTTGTATTAAATGATAGCTGTTGTGACGGTCATCGTTACATCAACATACTGGCTCAATAACCTTCCAATCAACAAAAATCCTCTCTGGCTGTTCCCTGAACCCACAACTTATAAGGGGCTCACAGTTTCTACTTTTTTAAATGCCAAAGATTCACACACCTAATACCATGATATGTCGAAATTGAGACTTCGACTCAGCCACATTTTTAGTTGATGGACCACTCACATACGGTTTAGTCGGTTAGTCCAAAGGCCCGTTGGTCACAGTTAGCATGTGATTGGGTGTCACAGTCATTGCGTTAGCCTATCAGTAGCTTGTAATGACACTATTAACCCAAATTTTGGCGTCCATGTTATACTTTGGATGCGAGTTTTTGGTATTGGCTCAAACACTATGCAGATTTGATGGGTTGTAGAACAGTTCATATTATTAGAAATTTTTTAGGCTGTTTTGAAAAGTTCCTTAGAAGACTTTGGAGTATAACACTATTATCCTAAGATTGGCATCAGCATTAAACTTTTGAATGTTAAGTTTTTGGTACTGGCACAAACACTATGCAGATTTGATGGTTTTAGAACAGATTTTATCAGTAGAAGATTTCTCTATGATCTTTTAAGGAGTTCCTTGCACGTGTTTAGAGAGGATTATAAGGTTTATTTGTTTGTTCCAAAGCTGTTACTTTTCTTATGAACTGTTGCTGGCATATAATATTGCACCGAGTGTTATACAATAGTAACTCTAAGGCAATTCCATTCTTAACATGTTATGTTCTTTCTAAACCCAACATTGAATTCTAGTCTAGGCATCTTGTGGCAGATGTTCATGATAGCACTAAAGCCATTTTTATTTACTTACACTCTGAAGCTATAGTTTCGTCATCCTTGTTCATCTTTTTGATGAGTTTTCTATTTCGCTAGTGAAGAAACATTGTGCTTAATATGTAACTCTTAGCTGCGAGATAATGACAACAAACTTAAAATATTAAGGAGCTTTATGCTTCAAACATGAGAGCTATTTCTGTATTAAAATCTTGAGTTGTATGTTATTTCGCTTACTACTATGTCTGACCACATTGTCAGTATGAGAAGCTAACTTTTCTTCCTCTGCTGCTTTTCTTACATATTTTTACAGCAAAGGGTATACATTGTTGATAAACACATGGAAACGATATGATCTTCTCAAGCAATCCATTTCTCATTATACATCATGCCCTGGACTAGACTCAATTCACGTAGTATGGAGTGAGCCTGATCCGCCTTCAGATTCTCTTGTAAAATTTCTGAATCACGCAGCGAAGTCAAATGCTAAAGATGGTCGATATATTGAGTTGGCTTTTGACATAAACAAAGAAGATAGCCTTAACAACAGATTTAAAGAACTAAAGAATCCAATTACAGATGCTGTTTTCTCTATCGATGATGACATTATATTTTCTTGCTCAACAGTAGAGTTTGCTTACAGTGTTTGGCGAAGTGCACCAGATACCATGGTGGGATTTGTACCTCGAATTCATCTGATTAATCCATCGGTATGTCTTTGATCTGAGGAATCTTGCTTTTTGTGAAGAACTATTTCTATGTCTGACAAGTATATACAATAATAAGAGTATGTCGAATATGGTATTTCTTGTGGTCAGTACGACATTCATATCAAGAACTATCATTGAACTTTCCTTTGGATTGTAATTAAAAGGCTTCTACCTTTGAACTAGAATTCCTCAAAGGTATTGATTAACGAATGCAGTTGGTTTACTTTTAATATTTGTGCAGAAAGAGAATGGATATTCCTATATCTATGGTGGATGGTGGCCTGTATGGTGGACCGGTACATACAGTATGATACTCTCTAAGGCATCCTTTTTCCACAGGAAGTACCTGCGTATGTACACAAATGAAATGCCTGCATCGCTCTTGGAGTATGTAAGGAGGAATAGGTACCCTTCATATTATTCTAATTTTACCACATACATTTACCATTTGCACCTGCTAGGAACTTATTGCATTACTTTTGAAGATTTAACCAAGTTTTGATGAATCTAAACAGGAACTGTGAGGACATCGCAATGTCGTTTCTGGTTGCTAATGCAACAGGTGCCCCTCCTATATGGGCAAAAGGTATTTCAATGAAAGATTATATCTCAATTTTGTTCTCCTAGATTATACACTAGCATTATCCTTAACTACTTATTTGATGTCCAAATGTAGGCAAGATAAATGAGATCGGATCAACTGGAATTAGTAGTTTGGGCGGTCATAACATAAAAAGGACCGAGTGTGTGAATAGGTTTGTATATGAGTTTGGTAGGATGCCACTGGTCCCAACTACCGTGAAGGCCGTTGATAGCCGTGGTACCTGGTTCTGGTGATTCTGTATGCTTCTCACGCCTTCAGTTTATTTTTTTTCTAGCTTACACGTAGTATGTTTAATTACCACTAGCTAGTCATCTCTTGTATTCTTCAGTCAATTTAACACTGTTAGCATCAAGCAAACAGAATCACGTAAACTAGTCCTTATATGTCACACGAACCATTGTAGAACAAGTGCAAAAATTAGTCTGTATGTTGTATCAATATTGCTCCTTTTCTGTTTCCAGATTCTTCAAAAAGTAACACCAACCTGATGTCGGGTGTGCGTTTTATATGGGTCTGTCACACTTGTAACAGAAACGCAAAAAGAAGTTAATTTAATATTTAGGCCATGACCATCCATACCAGAAATAACATGGGATTTGAACTTATCCATTGGGGACTTGTGTGCTTAAGTGGATTTTGGTACCATCCAACCCCATAGTCCCATACCCCAATTGCTTATTTTAACTCATTTCATGTGCAAATTGCTGCTATTGCCCAAAACATGCCTCATTTAATGACAATGTTGCATATCTTGCTCCATATCTTCATTTTCTTGTGGGAATGTTTTAATATGTTCTGAAGGGTATTATTTAATTCTATAGAGGTGATAAGATCAAACCAAGTTGTAGTCTATTTGTTTCATTCTTTTCACACCAAAACCAGTAAATGCAGGAAGAAAATTGGGGCAAAGCATCACACATTTGTTGAATTCTTGTCTTCTAAAAGCATAACAGCCTGGTTATGAAGATTGATAGCAACAATATATTCGCAATGATACTTTTCTTTAATTCTATCACGTCTATCTTGTTTTGACATAAATTAAGAATATAATTATTGACATAATGGTGTTTCACACATTTTAAGTGAATATGAGTCTGGTTGTTAGCTGTCACGTAGCATCATTCATTTTTATAATGCACAAATGTTTAAAAAATCTCACTAACTACATTCTTTATCAATCAGATATCATATCTATTCACTAACAATATAAATATTTATTTTAAGACATCTCAAAATAGTAATATGAACACTTAATATGAGACGAAAGAAGTAATTGATTAGTTGGTTTATAGGTGTTTTATACATTATGGTAAAATGCTACGGTCTTGTTTAATATTCAGTTGAAACTTATGTTCTAGAAGTATAATTTGGCTAATTTGTTATGCAGGTTTCTTCTTTGTATATAGTAGTTTTTAAATTAATCTATCCATAAGTTTATAGACGTTAAACGATATGGTCAAATATTTAGGCCTTGTAGTTATCTGATAAGATGTTTTTAGGATTTTATAATGAATAATTTTCATGAAACCAACTAACGGGTGTCTGAACACATTTTTAAAACAGGGACAATACTTATTTATTTATTTATTTTAATGGATAAAACAAATGATGAGAACTTAAAAAGAAACTCGTATAAGTCAACAAAGTGAGATTGCTGTTTGCTAATTTGGATCATGCAAACCAATATCTCTAGAAGACCTTTTGATCCTATATATGACTATTTCATTTATATCTGTCGGTAAAACGTGTAAAGCTAATTTTAAAAACAATTACTACTAGTAACTTACTTTTCAAATAGACAGCTTGTATGGGTGGAAAACAATAGAAAATGTTGGATACTTGGATACAACAATAAACTAACTTATTAAATTAAGTCGTCTTGTTTAGGGTACAACGACATCATTTGATGCCATCCAAGTATATCCAACTAATATACGTAGACGTAGTCATTAAATTAAGTTGGTGCGCACCACTAATAGGTTTCTATCAATTGTTACCTAAACAATGACTAGAACTACAAAGAGAACAAGTCATATAAAAAAAATAGTAGGGAGACAGATGGATAACTTGTTCTTTTTTCATAGCTTAAATAAGGACTTTTTTACCCGCAGCTACATTTTCATTCAATTAGTCATAAATTTAAAATATGGAGTTTTTTTTGTAATCGGTAGGTAACTTACACACCTACACGAACTATATATGTTATTTTGGGCTTTTTAAAAATGAGGATTGCTAAACCAATAAAAAAAACTTATACAAAACACATCCACAAAATAAGTTGAGATTATTTGACTGGTTCATTTGTCTTTTCTTTTTTATAAGTCAATCAAAAAATAACAAGTCATTTTGTTAAGTGTTTTGTGAAAAAAAAATTTGTGAGTCTAGCAATTCTTTATAAAAATAGTCCCTAGAAATTTAACTCAGGGATTGTTTTTATAATCGCAATTAAACAACTTGTTTCTATATATGCAACTCAAATATAACGGAAGGACTAATTTTGCTCAAAACCCTTCAAGAGTTGAAGTGCATTGGACATTTCCCTCTCAAGAATTGTTAATATTTAAAATTAGAATAAAACTTATGAAAAAAGCTTATAAATTTTTTATTATATTAGTCTCACCTAATGTCATATAGAGTAATTAGAAAGCTTAACAAACTAAAACATGAGTCTCACATTAATTCAATAAATAAAATGGAATATTGTATATTAAATCTTTGAATGGAACATAAGGAATAACAATTCTAGTATACAACAAACATTGACCTTTGACCTTATCCACCAATCAAGGTCCAACTGTTACTTTGACTTCCATATTTTTCAAAATTTAACAACCTAATCCTGTCTGTCAAACACGAACGAGTCACAACTCACCACCGAGTCAACTCACCTAGATAACCTACTTTCTTTTTCCTTCATGTCTCCAATAATCACCCAAAAAGTTATTAATCATCAGACTTTTGAATTTTTGAATTTTTGTGGTATTTACGCATGTAAACATGCATCATTTTACTGTTTATATTTTTGTACTACTCCTTATTAAAAGTGAAAAGTAGATAGACATTTTACATGTACTAAATACACTAAAAAGCTCGGAAATCAAAAAAATTTAGGAATTAACAAAAAAAAAAAAAAAAAAAAAAAAAAAAAAAAATCGCTCACACAACTAACATGAAAGGGTAAGCTTTAATAAGCTTTATTAGTAAATTTTTTAGCGATTTCCCTTTAGCCTTAACAGTAAGCAATCTTAGCAGATGTACTTATGAATTTACAGTGTCCAAGTGATAAAAGGCTTGCAATTATTAATCATCCAAAACTATAAAAGCCTTTTAACATTAATTAATGTTTGACTTCAAACAACTTAACAGCATTTCTTATGTTACTTCTTTAAAAAGGACAGTTTTACCTTGTAGATTAGTGATCTAACAGCGCCTTACACGTAATTAAAAAAAAAAAAAAAAAAAAAAAAAAAAAAAAAAAAAAAAAAAAAGTTGAAGTAAAACAATATCCCATTATTTTTCGGGGACAAACTGGAAGAATAATATTTCAAAATTGGTCACTTTGAACATTCTCTGTCTCTCGTTTCCACACGCGTTTCCTCACATCTGTTTCACCACCCATTATCCTTTTACCAAATTACCCCACCCCCTATAATACATTTTCTACACCTTCAACAACCTTCTTTGCCAAAAATTACAGATTTTCATTTCCTAAAACACCTCCCATGTATACAAAAAATAAGGATGGCTTGGATTTAAGTGCAATCTAAAATGGTATCACCAGATTAAACCATCCAGATCAACACCACGACCTCTGTCATTCTTCTAACAAACTTTATCCGTTCAGTTCCCCTGAATCCACCGGCCTCGGCGCGCTGGACCTATTCTCCAGCGGCCGAAACCGCCGTGTTTGCTTACGAGGCCATTACCTACACCTACCAAAAATCAAGGAGCCTTTGGAAATAAAAAAGAACCTTTCCAGTTGGAAAAATGGGAAGACCTACTAAACCGGGCTTTGCAATTGCACTAGCAAGTTCACATTTCGATTGTTCTATTGTGTATCCGACCCTAGACCTTACAGCGAACCAAGCGCGAGTGTTGGGACGAGGCTAGAGTCTCTAGCTACAAGCCAGATCGAGCTTGAGTTTCTTTGTTTTGTGAAGGATGACAAGGCCCTTGAAAAATGTCCCCGATTTGTCGATCTTGGCAAAAGTTGGAGGTGGTCATTGGACTCGTGAAGGAAGCTCGGCTCGAGTATGCGAAGCTAACGAGTCGACGAAGAGGCCAAGTTTTAGTAAGCCAAGTAAGCGAAGAAAGCTTATTTTGCCACGTCTTGCCACGTGAAAAAGTCCTGACGATATAGGCCGCAAGGCAAGATTATGTACATCGGATAAACATGCGAAATTGAGAACCG